>VUQH01057318.1:0-11496 GCA_015106775.1 Etroplus canarensis
CCCCACCACCACCTCCCTCCCTCTCTCTCCCTCCATCCATCCACCTTCTCTCCTCCTCCTCCTCCTCCTCCTCCTCCGGTCTCTCCATCACCACTAACTAGCCCCTCCCTCCTCTCCATTCTCCACCTTCTGGAGAGCACACGTCTCTCGCTCTTTTCCCTCATTGTTTCTTCTTCTTCTTTGTCCTGCGTGTCACAGTGGGGGGGGGGGAGTTGCTGCCTTGTGCCGCTCCCGTTCGCACGATACGTCCGGCACGTACCCAACACGTACCCAACACGTACCCAACACGTACCCACCACGACAGGACGAGAGGAGAGGCGCGTGCACGGAAATAAACGGGGGTTTATCTCCTCCTGGAGTGTTGGCATTCCTGTCGTTTCTTGCTGTTGGTGCCGTTCAGACGCTCCTGGAACCACAAGTTTGGAGCGTTTCGGTCCAGTGGTTCAGCTGCGTTCCCTACGCATAACACCTCTGTCACATTCAAGTGTTGTGCAGAAGTCTTGAGCCACCCCTCGTTGTTCGTATTTTGCAGGAAATTCGGAAATGGGTGCCATGATTTCTTGAAATAATTGGAAATACAGTAAATAAGGCAAAAACAGACTTTGTACAGTAACCAGCTTAAACAGGATCTTATTCTTTCAGCTGCTCCCATTAGGGGTCGCCACAGCAGATCATCTGCCTCCATCTCACCATATCCCTTGCATCCTCTTCCCTCACACCAACCCTCTGCATGTTCTCCTTCACTACATCCTTCACTCTTCTCTGTGGTCTTCCTCTTCTCCTCCTGCCTGGCAGCTCCATCTTCAACATCCTTTGTCAGTCCCTACATTTAATGTCCCTACTCTCACCTCCACCCTCCTACCTTTCCTTCCCCCTTCCCTCCTCCTTGGTCTTCGGCCAAAAGTAGCATGGTTCCACCAGCACCCTGTTGACTAACGGCACCAGATGTAGTTGCTGCAGCTGATCCGGTATGGAAGTCACATTATGAATCTGCATATTTGATTTTGCACAGGTTTTACACCGGATGCCCTTCCTGAGGCACCCCTCCCCATTTACCCGGGCTTGGGACCAGCACTAGGTTTACTCTTGCTTGTGGGCCCCTGTGGCTGGGCTCTTAAACAGGGTGATACTGTTTTTCTACCAGACTGCGGTTCTTAATGCTGTAAAGTTGGGTGTTCTAACACAGGGGTCTGTGGGGGATTATCTCTTAATTTACACCAAACTGTGACCGTTCCAACCGAATGTGGCAGCAGAAGTTGAGGCTCATCACACCAGGCGACATTTTTCTGATCTTCTGTCGTCCGTTGGTGAGTCTGTTTCCTGTTCTTAGATGACAGGAGTGGCGCCCGGTGTGGGCGTATGTGGGAGCCCATCTGCTTCAACGCTGAAAGTGTTGTGTGCTCCCCTGAGATGCTCTGCCTCTGGCATCAACAGGGCATTTTCTCCCAGAGAACTGCCACACACTGGATGTTTTCTCTTGTTCTAACCATCCTCTGTAAGCCCTAGAGGTAGAAACTAGAACAGCAGTTTGTGAAATACTGTCTGGTATCAACAACCATGGTACTTTTTCCCCATCCTGATGCTCGGTTTGAACTTCAGCAGGTTGTCTTGACATATCTACACACCTAAATGCAGTTGAGGTACAGTTGAGTTGCTGCCAAGTGACTAGTTGATTCTGTTCGAGCACTTGAACTGGTATTGTTCTGATCCTAGACTTGACCAACTGAAGCAACTCCAGGTCCTAACAGCCTCTACAGGCTCGTATGGTAGGCGCTTGGCGTGATGGGTGAATCCCTTCATCTGTCTCTCTTCTTACCCGGATGTGCCCATCACTCCTGAACAGGGTCCATCTGGACTCTTGAGACTTTACCTTTTTCCATTGCTGCAGAGTTCAGCCTTTATGCTCTTTAGCAAACTGAAACCTTAGTGGTTTCCTTAAGGTTGAAAAACAGTTTAGTCCCAGATCCCTTGAGTTCTCTTCCCATTGTGCTCAGATGTTCACTTTTAACACAGCTGTGAGTTCTACTGTTTTACAATTACACCAAAAATTTAAATAATCTTCGATCACGATCATTCAAGATTTTCTTCCAACCACATTTCTGCCTTGAGGTTGATGGTTCACCACAATCCTTCCAGGTCTGAATAATGTGTCGGGGAATTCTTAAACCAGTCATTTCAGCGTCTCCTTGCTTTTTTATGCTGGTTGTTGTCTTTTCTTGCTCTTGGTATTAGATAGTATTCTCCCTTTAATATGATGCGTCTGGAGGCCTTATGTTTTCTTGTTGTCTGTCTGTTCATCCATCTGTTACAAGTTCTGTTACGACTACAGGAGCTGACTGGTTTGCTGGATCTTTACCAAACTACTGTATATGCAGTTAATACCTGTGATGGGCAGAAGTTGTGATGACCTTTTTGAGGATGTGGGATCAAAGATCCAGGTCACAGGTTGTCATCAATGATTATGTCTTTACCACCGTAGGAGTTGATTGAGTCCTGGATCCTTCCCAGTCACTGTGATGGGTAGAAGAAGTGAGAAAATTTTTGAGGTCCCCATGTGTGCCAGATCTTTTCCGGACTTTGTGAGGTTAATACCTATGATGGGTAGAAGAACTGAGAACATTTTTGAGGTCCCCATGCTTGGGGGATCTTTTCTAAACTTTGTGTGGTTAATACCTATGATGGGTAGAAGATCTTCTAACATCTACAAGATTGTAGAGTCAAAGGTCAAGGTCACTCAGGGTCAGATTTAAGGCGCGGGCTTATTGGCCGAGTTCTAGGCACTTCATTCTCATTTTCCTTGTGATTTCAGCTGTTTTTTAACCTTCGCTGTTTCTTTCTGAGTCATGTTTTCATGTCCTTTTTTAACACAACACTCGCAATACCACTTTCAAATCCTTACCTCTACTCTGCCACCCTATAGCCTTCTATACATTCGTATGTATTGCATGGTGTGGAAATATGTAACAGTAAGTTGACAGACCACTTCATATCAGCACCAATCTGTTACTTCTAAACTCCATGCAGTCTTGTGTCTAAATTCTTTGAATATTAATCTGCTAATTATATTTTAGTAGCTGAAAAAGATGAATTCTTCTGGTCTGAAATACAGTCATTCCTAGATATGAAAATTTTAATTTCCCTTTCCGCACACAGTTTGTGAACTAACCTTAGGATAATAATCTCTTAATTTATTCAAACATTTTATTCAAATCAGTCTTTGTTGCATTCATTACTACTGTTCGCACAGTCTGATATTAACAGAAAACCAGAGAAAACAACAACAGAAGATTTACATGTGTCCTCTGTGCCTGGCTTTTCTTCCTTGCTTGGAGATAATTCAGTTCATTACTGGACACAACATTTTCCACTCTGCATATTTGACACAGTCTCCTCAGTGCGTAATGAGTTGTTTATATGTCAATCTGAATAAGTTCCTTAGTCATAGATGACAGTCAAAGCTTTTCTTTTTGTGTTTCTCTCTTTTCATTTTTAGCCATTTTTGCCAACAGCGGCGATCAAACCGCCGGCTTTGTGGCTTCCATTGATATGGAAAAAAAAATTTTAATAGATGATAACTTGGAATGGATTAGAGGCTTCAGCAATTTGCCATTTCTTTTCGTCTTAAAACAATCAAGATGATGACCGTGTGTACGTGTGTGTTCGGGTGGGTGTGTGTCCTCAGCCGGTTTGATGGGGGGTGGAGGTGGCACGGTGTCTAGGAGAAGTCTAGGTGGGAGCTGCTTCCTATCGGGGATGGCATGATATGCTAAAGCCGCCTTTTTAATCTTCAGTGTGTCCATACTGCATGATATGCAAAATAAATTATGAAGAGAAGAAAAAATATCTTTTGAGTGACCTTGCAGGCTGGAGGGTTCGATATTTTCTCCCTCACTGCTTAAAATTCTTGATATGCAAATGGGTGTCACAGTAATCCCTTGTCGTTTGCTGGCTGGCTGGCTGGCTGGCTGGCTGACTGGTGATCCCCACACATTCTTGCTCACTATACTGTATATTAATTTATTGTCAGTGGGCAAAGAGGGCATATCACTAAAAGTTGGGAGCGTTCGATATCTGTGGCAGCGGCTGAAATAACTGACACAACCTTTACCGCTTTACCATCACAGAAACATCATGGACCCGCTGGTGCCCACCAATCCAAGAGTCTTGAGTTCATCAACAAAATAAAATCAACTAATTGTTTGGTCCACTTTTTTGAGGGGGAGGAAAGTCTACCTGGTTTAATTGGAAGAATAACAGAATTGGAAAAGTTCGTGACCATGACCATGACCGAAAGAATGAGGTCGCGAATACAAGTGGCTGAGATGAGCTTTCTCCGCAGGGTTGCTGGCCTCACCCTTAGAGGTAGGGTGAGGAACTCAGTCATCCGGGAGAGGCTCAGAGTAGAGCCGTTGCTCCTCCACATCGACAGCAGCCAGTTGAGGTGGTTCGGGCATCTGATCAGGATGCCCCCTGGACACCTCTCATTGGAGGTGTTTTGGGCACGTCCCTCTGGGAGAAGACCCCGGGGAAGACCCAGGACAAGCTGGAGAGATTATGTCTCCCGGCTGGCCTGGGAACGCCTTGGTGTCCCCCCTGAAGAGCTGGAGGAGGTGGCTGGGGAGAGAAAAGTCTGGGCTTCTCTGCTCAAACTGCTACCTCCGTGACCTGGATCCCCGGAAAAGTGGTAGAAGACGAAACGAGACGAGATTTTACACTCCAGTCTGCAGAGCTGCAGTAAACAATCAGTTAATTGCGTTCTTGATTAAATGTATGTTTGTAAAAGGCCCCCTCCCAAAAAAATTGCCAGTATAAGTTCACAAAGCCCCATGTGATTTCATTAGTTATACCTTGCTAGTGCTGGGTTGGACCCCATTTTGCCCTGAGAAGTGCCTTAATGCTTCATGGTACAGATTCAACAAGCTGCTGGAACCATTCCCCAGAGATGTTGCTCCATGTTGACGCGACGGCATCACGCAGTTGCTGCAGATTTGTCGGCTGCGCATCCATGATGAGAATCTCCCGTTCCACCACATCCCCAAGGTCTCTGTTGGACTGAGACCTGCTGACTGTGGAGGACATCCGAGTATACTGTCATGTTCAAGAGACCAACTTGAGGTCATTTGAGCTGTTAGAAGCTGCCATCAGCTGGTCATGAAGGGGTGGACATGGTCAGCAACCATACTCAGGGAGGCTGTGTGGTTTAAATAAGGTGGTACTAAAGCACCCAAAGTGTGCCAAGAAAACAGACCATCACAGCATCGCCAACAGCATGAGGTGTTAATGCAAGGCAGGATGGATCCGTGCTGTCGTGCTGTGCGCACTGAATTCTGACTCTACTATCTGAACATCCAAGCAGAAATCGAGACTTATCACACCAGGCAGCATTTATCCAATCTTCTGTTGTCCAGTTTGGGGAGTTTGTGTGAATTGTAGCCTCAGTGTCCTGTTCTTAGCTGACCGGAGTGGCACCTGGTGTTGTGCTGTCGATGGTGCTCTTCTGCTGCTGTAGCTCATCTAAAATGCTCTTGTGCACACCTTGGTTGTAACAAGTGCTTATATGAGTTATTATTGCTTTCTTTTCGAAGCAGTCTGGCTGTTCTGCTGTGACCTTTGTCATCAACAATTCGTTTTCTCCTAAAAAACTGCCGCTCACTGGGTATTTTCCCTTTATTTGGACCATTCCTTGTAAACCCGAGAGATGGCTGTGTGGGAAAATCTCAGTAGATCAGCAGCTTCTGAAAAAGTGCCGCCCGTCTGACTCCAACGAATCACCTTCCTTCCACATTCTGATGTTTGCTTTGACCACGTCTTGACCATGTCTACATGCCTAGATGCACTGAGTCCCTGCCATGTGATTGACTGATGAGATATTTGGGTTAACATGCAGTTGAACAGGTGTACCTAATGAAGTGGATAATGATTATATACCACTTATTCATCCTTCCCGTTGCTGCTACCAAAGATGTGCATGGTATCCACCAGCACTTTGTTCGACAAACAATTTTACCATCACAGTAGACAAGCTGCATTTTCCCAGAAACGAGAAGTTGGAACTCCAGAGTTTGTCTGGAAATACATCTTCCAAATGTTTTTGTCATTCTTTTTACCGGCTGTTGGAGACAGATAAGTACGGTGGCTTTATATTTTGGGTTTTTCATTGTCCCATCATGTTCCTGTCAAAGAATACAGAATGTCAGAAATGTCTTTCCAAGTCTTAGGCTCAAAGAATAAACTGATTAGATTTGATGGCCAAAGGTGTCTGTGCCTTTGAAATAAAGGCCCAATCTGAAGCATTCCTTTGCAAATTCTGGCGGAATTTTGGGCAGATGCCTAAAAGGTCACCATTTCTCCATCAGAAGGCCGGAGGACATCCGAAAACCTCAGTTTTCGCTAATCAAAGCTACACATTGGAACTTGGCTGTCGCTCTTAAAATAACGAGTCAGTGGCTCTCAAATGTCATGCAGTGGGAAAGAAAGAAATCTATGCTGCATGCATTGCAGTTGCACCAGCACCCCTCACTGATGAACGTGCCATGGAGTAAAAAAATGGCGACGGATTGCGTTTTAATACCAGAAACCAGCCGGACCTTCTGCGGAAACCTCTGCGGTCAGCTGTTGGAAATGAGAAGCATGTTCAGAGTTGTTCGCTCAGGTTGTGTCCAATTTTAAAAGCACGAGGCAAATTGCATGTGGCGTATTCCTTCCAAGCCCCTTTAAGTTTGCAGCACAGACTGCAGAGTAGGTTTGCTCACCCTCTGACATCTTGCCTTCTCTCAAGGGGCTCTGAGAAGCCGGCTGAGTGAGGCGAGTGCTTTCCTGCCTACCCAGCACTCCTCGGTCCTTATCCTCCCCTGCAGAGTTATGTAAATTACCTCCAATAAAGCATTATAATGGCAGGCGTAATAATGGTTATTATTATTTACCAGGCACTGTGTGTGTCTGCGTGTGTGTGTGTCTGTGTGCGTAGTGGATGGGTGCTGGGTTATCAAGCAGTAGTTAATTATAATAGAGCATGAAGGCGCACTATATGCATATTATCGCCGCTGAGAGTCTAATTTATTTGGGCTGAGAAACGAGAGATGTTGGTGGTGTCACATTTGCATACTGAGCATGGCAGGTCCCCCACCCACACACACGCAGACACACACACACACACAAGCCCACCCCTTCGTCAAAATCACCGCCGCACAAGGTGCTCCCTCATCACTTTGTCCACATGTGATAAGACCTTTGTTTCTCAGTTTGATCCATCTAGTCATGGATGGCTGAATGCAGCAGGCGCAGGATAAGATGTTTGTGTAAAAGCTTCCAGTTTTCTGTGTTGCTCCTGGTTTGCTCATCTCTTTGTGGAGCTGCTCATACAAATCCATCACCCGCAACTCCAGTGTCTATAAACTGTCAGCAGGAGTACAGCACGGCAGATTTTAATTTCATTTTTTTAAAAACTGTCACTTACTGTCCAGCCCACATAACGTCATTTTATCAAAATCAAATATAAAAGTACATAAATGAATGAAATCACAGTAATTAAATGCTATACACTTACCAAAAATATTGTTCATAATAAATATAAGCATTAATTAAATGAATGAAGTTGCTTATACCTGTAGCAACCTTGTCTGCAGTGAAAGGACGGGTCGTTCTAGCGAGTTCACTGAAGTCCAGCATACCTTCAGCTGCTCCCGGTGCAGATTAATCCACCTTGGTAATTTGGCAGAGGTTTTACACCGGATGCCCTTCCTGACGCAACCCTCATTGGTGAGATGGGCTTGTGTCCCCACCTGGAATCAAACCAGGGACCTTTCGCTTGGAAGGCAAATTTGTAAACCACTACACTATGGGGAATTCCAGCGTGGTACTGTAACAGGATGCCACCACTGCAGCAAGTCAGCTGGTGACATTTCTTCCCTCCTAGATATTCCACCATCAGCTGGAAGTGGGATTATTGCATTTTGGATGGTTCTGGGTTTGGTGGATGCCAGAACATTACCCGCTTGACTGCATTGTGCCAACTGTAAAGTTTGGCGGAGGAGGGACATAGTGAAGGGAAATCTTAGGGCTTCATCTTAGCAAGACATTCTGGATAATTCTAGTTTGTGGGATCAGTTTGGAGAAGGCCCTTTTTTCCTTTGCTTCAGTATGGCTATGCAAAGTGAGCTCCATAAAGACATGGTTGGATCAGTTTGGTGTTGAAGAACTTGAATGGCCTGCACAGAGCCCTGACCTCAACCCTATCCAACTCCTTTGGGATGAACTAGAACAGAGATTGTGAGCCAGACCCTCTGATCCAACATCAGTGTCTGACCTCACGAATGATCAAAATCCCCACAGACACACGCCAACATGTTGTAGAAAGCCTTCCCAGAAGAGTGGAAGGTGTTCCAGCTGCAGAGGGACCAACGCCATATTAGTGCCTAACCTCCTGTGAAGTTTGCCAAATACTACATTAATACAAAGCATGGCTTAAATAAAGGTTAAAAAATAGGGGAACTAATACAAGAGCAAATGCATAGTGAATATCACAGTTTCAAATGAACTGACGCTGGCAGATCCAGCTGCCAGCACTTCACTGTAACTTAACAGGAACATTTCCTGCAGTGTGTAACTCAAATCATTAACAGTATTTAGAGCTGCCTCCTTCTGGGTGTGTTTTAATCCCTTTTTGGTGCATTTAGTGGAATGTTAAGGCTAATATATTTCATTTGTTTTCAGTACTTTTATGCCTTCTTACCAAATAACAGAGCAGGTAAAACATTTTATACTGAAACCTTGATTGTAATAATTCAAGCTTGTGTGTGTGTGTGTGTGTGTGTGTGTGGGTGTGTGCGGTGTGTGCGGTGTGTGCGCGTTATCTGCTCAACCAGGAGCACAGACGGTTAACTCCCAGTGTCAAAGACGAGATGCCATCTCAGACCGGTTGGGGTTAAAGGAGGTGAACCTGGGATGGAGGGAGAAAGGGAGGAAGGAAAGAGAATGGGGAGAAGTGGGGAGAGAATTAATACAGGGACAGGTGAGCAGGGAGGTT
This sequence comes from Etroplus canarensis, assembly GCA_015106775.1. Classification (NCBI taxonomy): domain Eukaryota; kingdom Metazoa; phylum Chordata; class Actinopteri; order Cichliformes; family Cichlidae; genus Etroplus; species Etroplus canarensis. The sequence continues at coordinate 9,026 of VUQH01057318.1, forward strand.
AAGATGAGGTGGTTTAGAATATAGAAGTACATTATTCAGTTTAGAGTGCAGAGATAACTAATGAAGGGTGAAAGAGGGGTTAAGGTTTAAGGATCAATGAGAGCGAGAGATGAGGGGTGAGAGATTTTAAGAGGTGCAATTCAGATAGTGAAATTAGAGGTGAGGGACGGGAAAGCAGGTGAGGTTAAGAGATAGAGGGATGAGAGAGATATAATATGAAGAAATGACAGTCAGCCAGTCCCGGTGGCTCTGTGGGTTAAAGTACAGGTTTTAGCCATGCGGGTGGCTCGGCTCCGGGGATGACGGTGTGGGTCTGTCTGTGATGGAGTGTGTCCGCCACCATGAAGTATCTCAGCAACGGTGTGATCACGCCCTCCGACGGTTTCTGACTCAGGATGTCTTTATTACAATCATCTCAGGCAGGTTGCAGGTTCCAACGCCTCTCGGGCCTCGTCAGTGGCATCGTAGCTGCGTCCGTGGCCGACGCCTGCTCTCAGCCGACGCGCCGTCATACGGTAGCTGTAAGTTAGAAACAGGTTCAGGGAGTGCTGTGGTCGTCCAGAACGCGTCAGATACGTCCACATACGTCAATATGTGTTGGAGATAAGTTGGCTATATGTTACACATAGGTTCAGAGCATGTTGCTCATAGGTTAGAAATAAGTTTTGGGTACGCTAGACATTATCTCCAAGTATTTCCACTTATGAGTAACTGACAAGTAACGTGTGTCAACGATTGCATAACTTACCTACAACTTAAGGCCCGGATGTGCGGGGCGTATGAGCCATACGCTGGCACACATCGGAAATTTTGCTCATGCTCAAAATTTTTGGGTGACCTCGCCGTACTACGACGTATACCAGCGTCTTTCAGCGTGCTCTGAACTTACCAAAAACTTATTTGATATAAGCTAGCACATTCACCGAGGTTTTCATACTTAGGCATATGCTGGTTAAATCGTCAAGGTGTGACCCGGGCTTAAAACCAGGTGTTGCTGAGTTTCGGTCCAGTTCTTGGGTAGCTTGACGTACCTCGGCCTTTTCTGATGAGGCCTCAGTGAACAGTAAAAGGATCAGCTGAAGGTCCACGCGCATCGCTCAGATCTTTGCAGGCTTGTTTCCTTTTTCTTAAGGACGTAACGTTCATCTGCTGCAAGTCATTTTTTTAGGCCCGACACTTCTGCTTCTGTCCTCCACTTGTCCAGTTTCCTCCGGTTTAAGGACACACCTCGCACCATGTTGAGATGTGCCAAGTTTTCAGCTCATATCTCTTTGAGATTCACCCTGTTGGTGTAAAACTTCTGTTTTCTGTGTCAAACTGTTATCTTTGGCGTTTTTGTGGATTAAACTGAAGAAATGAGAAGAAATGACGTGTTTTTATAACATTCTTCTAGTAACAATGTAAAAGATGTTCTTTGCTATGTTTGTGTTGTGTGCCTTGAATGATTCATTGGTCAAAGTTCAGTGGCTTAGTCAACACAAAAGCCCTTCCTGTAAAAATGGTCACGTCTCAAGGACGGGACTGAAAATGAGTGAAGCAGCCAATGGGCTCCTGAGAGCCCGGAGAACTGTTGCTCAAGACCACTTTTGCAAAAATGACAAGAAAGTCGAACCACTTTTGGAGAGTCTGAATTGTGTTTTGAAGTTAGAATTCAGTTGAACCGGATGCCACCGCCGTCCATTCGTCAATAACAGCTGCGCAATATTCACTTCTCACTGTGGAATCACGGCGGCTGACCCGCATCCATTCATCCCTCACACTGTAGACGTACTGTACTCTCTCTGTAACCTTCCTCCATATCTGCAGCCAGCAGACTCCCTCGTCTCTCAGGAGGAGGGTGTCCCTGCAAGCCCGCTGCCAGCTTCACCTGTCAGTCAGCATGCTTGGGAGTGATGATGTGGTTGTCATGTGTCCAGAGGGCTTGTCTCGTCGGTGACTTTGACTCGACACAGAGTGCAGAAAAAAGCTCAGGGGGAGCTTGCTTTGGTTTACGGATGGGAAAAAAGTTTTATATGTGGGTCAGCATCACTTCCTGTTATGTTTTTTTGGTAGCGACAAACCCAATAACGCAGAGCTCTGCTTTTGTCTTCACAGATATGTCTTGTCTTCACCTCTTTTTCTCGGTGCTAGTGTCTTGTTGTGTTGTCTTTTCATTGTGTCTTTCATGTCTTCTGTTTTGCACTATTTTGATTTTTTGCAATATGTTCATCTGGTTTAGATGAAAAGGGTTCTGTTCTTGCATTGTCTGCAACTACACCATGTTGCACACGTTGCACTTTATTATTTATCTATTTATTTTTTTTCTTTCAAAGTTTTATTTTTAAATTTTAAACTGCTTAAGAAAATAATAACCCTTCCTGTCATATGTCTGTATGTTTATATGTTGCACCAGGTCCTGGAGAAACGTTGTTTCATTTCACTATGTTCTGCGTCAGCTGTATGTGGTTGAAACGACAAATAAATAGCTCTTG
>VUQH01057332.1:0-12510 GCA_015106775.1 Etroplus canarensis
ATGGAGAGAAGGAAGGTAGATATATTGTGTGTGCAAGAAACCAGGTGGAGGAGAAGCGAGGCCAGGAACATCGGAGGTGGATTCAAACTGTTCTACTATGGTGTAGGTAGGAAGAGAAATGGAGTAGGGGTCATCTTGAAGGAAGAGTATGTGAAGAGTGTTCTGGAGGTGAAGAGAGTGTCAGACAAAATTATGACTTTGAAGCTGGAAACTGAAGGTGTGATGCTGAATGTTGTTAGTGCATATGCCCCACAAGTTGGATGCAAGTTAGGAGAGAAAGAGGAATTCTGGAGTAAGTTGGATGAAGTGGTAGAAAGTATTCCCAGGGGAGAGAGAGTGGTGATTGGAGCAGACTTCGGTGGGCATGTAGGTGAAGGGAACAGAGGGGATGAGGAGGTGTTGGGTAGGTATGGTGTTAGAAGAAGAAGAAGAAGAAGGAACCACAAATAGGTCTGCACTCTGAGAGAGACATGCTCTGTTGGGAAAATATGGTACAATGAGGTCTTTAAGACAGGATGGGGCCTGATTGTTTAAGACTTTGTAAGTGAGTAGAAGGATTTTAAATTCATTTCTGTATTTAACAGAGAGCCACTGAAGAGAAGCCAATATTGGAGAAATATGATCTCTGTTTCTAGTCACTGTCAGTACTCTCACTGCAGCATTTCCCTCTGTATCAGGGTGCGATCAATAAACTATTAAAGAATCACTGTTGACGTATTGCTTAATTACTAGAGCACTGGATCAATTTTTATAAATGAACTAATAATCATCCAACTTGCTATGATTGCTCATTTTGTACTTATGACTAAATCTTGTAATAATAGATATTTAAATTTAAAATCACAGAATAAACGCATTATTAAAATAATGGATACTTTCTCTTCTGTTCTGTACAGAACAAGAGATATTCTACTGTGTCATTTCACTCAGTTAGTAACCTTCCTAAGACAAACTGACTATTCAAACGTACCCCTGGAATAAGCTCCAGTGCCCCTGCTACCCTTAACTGCACAAGCAGTTAGGAAACAAATGAATACATTATGTTATTATTTCAAGAAGTAATGTCTCTGCTGCTATTGCTTTAAATGCTCTCTGGAGTCCAAGAATATGGAGGTAGGAGTGAGCATATCAAGTGCCGTTTAGTAAAACTGTCTCCTCTGATAAGTGATATACAGTTGAAACCAGAAGCTTACATACAGCATTTAGCAAATAGAAATCATTTTGGCAATCCTGACCTAAAACAGGAGAAGTTTAGTCTGTTTTAATTTCAGACAGTGAGAAAAACATGTTTATGTGTATTTTTACACAGCGTATGTAAACTCCTGGTTTCAACTGTACATATCTCCTGGAGCTCCGTGTTGTTTTCCTGCAGGTTCTTTGAACCCCTCCAGTCCATCACTTGCACTGGTGTCAAGGGCTTGAATCCTTAACATAGTGAAGGCATATGGGAAAGGGAAACTCTCCTGTTATTTGCCAGCACTGAAAACAACTTGATATTTAATTCTGCATCTCATCATGTTTTTATTATGAACAGAAGGACTTTTCTGCTCCCTTAATTAAGCAAAGCAGACATGATGTGACATGAGCTGGAGGTGGACCTGTTTCTTATTTTCCCTGACAGTAGAGCCTGTTTTGGCTCAAATGCTGTTAACTGTGTGATTTAAAAAATAATTTTAATAATAATTGCTTATAAATATTTTAAATACCACTGCTTATCTGCTACTCAAGTCCATAGCATTCGTTGGAAAAATCTCCACTATCACCCTGATACAAGCAGGTTTTAGTGCCATTGAAAGGAAAAATAAATACAAAATTGTCAGGTTTTACGGTGCGGACCAAAGAGCGGATAGACACAGAAAGATTTTGTTTTGCAGTTTTAAAACAACACAAGATTATGAACCAGTCCGTAAGCAAATGTGCAGAGTCAGTGAAGTAGTTGTAGGGCTTAAGGCTCAGTGCTGGTAGTCCATGAGTCTGGAGGGGGGAGAGGTTCTGAGATGAGAGATGGACAGACTGAGTCCTAGTTCCAGGGAGTGAGCTTGAAACAGGAAGGGTCCTTGGGTCCAGAGGACGAGTGTGTGGGAAGGACGTCCTTGGTTAAGAAGGTTTGAGTTCGGCAGGCAAGGTTCTTGTTTTCAGCAGGTGAGAGTGGGTCGGGCGGGTCTTTTAACTGATCCAGGTGGGGCTCGTGGAGTTCAGCACAGCGAAGACGTTGGACAAGCCAAAAGTTACAACAAAGAAGCACATGACTAAAAGACACGGCCTGGATTGCTACCTTTTAAGAGTAGCAAGTCCTTTTAAGTGTAACAAGCCTGGCCGTGAGTTTTATTCTTTTTCCCCACAGAATAAAACTCATGTTTCAGTTATTCTCTCAGATTTACAGTACTGTGCAAAAGTCTGCAGCCACCCATCAGTTCTTCACATTTTCCTTCCAAGGAGCCACGCTTTCTTGTCATTTTTAAAGTGGTCTTGGGCAATAGTTCTCCAGGCCTTCTGAAGGGCTTTCGGGGTTATTCTTTGCTTTTTCACTCATTTTGAGCCCAGTCCTTGTACCTAACCTGACCATCTCAGAGAAATGATTTTTTTGTTTGTTAAGCCATTACATCTACGAATCATTCAAGCATAAAAAGGCACCAAACACAAGTGATGAACAGACAATTTTCAAAGAACCGATTTTAATATTGGATCTTTTGGCATTTTGTTACAAGCAGCCTGTCACAAAAACGTATAATTTGTTCCCATTTCTTTAGTTGAATCTGTGAAAAATGCCAAAGATAACACAGTTTGACAGCATAAAATAGAATTTTTGCACCAACAAGATCACAAAAATCACAGAAATCACTGTCTTATTTGCCAATAACTTGGCATGTCTCGGTATGGTGTGCAGTCTGTCCTTTAAAAAATGAGGTAATTGGAGAAGTGAGGGCAAAAGTGGCAGGCCTTAAAAAACATCTAAAGCAGATGAACAGTATCTGAAAGTCACGTCCTCAAGAAATAGGAAAAAATCCAGCAAAAACCTGATGCAGGACCTGAGAGATTCATCTGACCTTTCAGAGTCCAAACTTCAAAATTATTGAAGCAGTGTAAGATCATCTCAGCAGAGAACGAAACGAAAGGCAGCCAACGTCCGAAGAAGAGCTTTAGAATGTCCTTTAAGAAGCCTGGAGAACTATTCCTGAAGAATAGTTAAAGAAATGACAGAAAGCTTAGCTAAGAGAGTTGAAGACTAGAGGTGCTCATAGCAAATACTGACTTTCAAGTTGGTTAGAACTGTACAAACTTTTTCTTTTTTTTCCACTTCTGTTTGCATTTTTTTTTTAAATAAATCCGTGCACCCATTTCCCATTTTTAAGCAAACTTGAAAGGACTAGGGGTGGCTCAGGACTTTTGCACACTACTGTAAGTCACAAATTCACAGGTATTAAAAAATAATAAGAATTTCTGGTTGTAATGACCACTCTACGCCGTCTTGCACTTGCAGTGTCCATAGATTATCATGGTCGCTGTTGGCTCCTGGCTTTCCCTGCCTTTTCCTCCTCTCCCTTTTATTTTCTCTCTTGCTCCTCCTCCCTCCCCCCTACTTGGCTTCTCATTCACACATCACCCACCTGCAAGGACCAGCTCTTCACCCTCTCAGTGCCTGATAGTTACTGCTACTTTAGTGAAAAACAGTGCAGGTGCTGCTTAAGCTTTCTACTGATTTGTCTTGTTACTATCCCAGTCTCTCATCTCCTTGCAATAGACTGCCTTGGTATGTCAGTCAGTCCTCCTCTTAGGTTCTCAGGCTTCTGTGCTTTGGAGAGCTCTTCTTGAATTCCCACTCACTCTCTAAATGGATTCATCCTGTCTATCCGCTCTCCAGCGCTCTACCTGTAAGGAAAACCCTTCAGACTCTTTAGCCACTCACTTTATCACTCACAGCAGACTACCTCCTTGCTGTCATCCTTCATTCACCTCAGGAGCTCATTGACTTGCTGCCTTAATATTGACTCTGTAAATAAATCTGTTAAACTTCCATCTCATGTGTATGTTTGGGTCCCCCAGTTTTGCTTGCTGTGACAAGGACACTCCAACATAAAGTCTTTGACATGTCATATATTTCTACCTTAAATTGAGGAAATTCTACATTATTTTTTTGTATGTATTGATTTTTTAAGTATTTACTTTTACAGTGACCCTAACACACTAAAATGCAGATTTTGTTTTTTTTCCTTTAAAGACACTGATTGGGGACAGGAACTGCTCAATGCACTGGAGGACTCGTTTGGGAGCTGGAGGGTTACTGAGGACCGCCGGCTCAAGACCTCACCCTGGATCCGTATGTGTGGAGGTGAATCAGAGGCCGGAGAGATGTCGGCTCACCCCTCGAGCATTGCCAAGGTGCCCTTGAGCAAGGCACCGAACCCCTACATTTCTCCCTGGTTCCCGCAATGGGCAGCCTTGCTCGCTGACCTCCCTCATTGCGTGTTGCATGTAAAAAAGTGTGTGTGTGTGTGTGTGTGTGTGTGTTTTATTGGTAGGAGTGTCAGTGATTTGAATTTCCCCACCTGGGCATAAATAAAATTGTTTGTTTGTTTAGTTTGTTTTTTTAAAGTTTAAATAGTTTACAGCCTTCCAGAATTAATCAGTGCTCTTATTTCTATCAACTGGTTGAAAGGCAACCACTTTAAATTCAGGTCCAGAATGACTTAAGATTTGTTTTTTGAAATTGACTATGAATTATATAAAAGTCCAGCCCAGCCTTTTGTGTAAACCAAAATTTGTACCACACAGTGATGTAGCGAGTCTTTGTAGCATCAAGTTGATCCTGAGTCCAACAGATGAAGAATAACAAATGCTGGATGGAGAGACAGATTTTAGTGGACAGGTATTTGAGTGAATTGGACAGCAAACAGTGTCTGAAACTCTGTGAGAACCACTTAATTAATGTAGCTCGCTGTGACGCTAACTGTGCGGCACACACAGAATAAGTACATATTGTAGGTATACTTGCTGCAAACATAGTGGGTGAAAGAGAAAGAGAGAGCAGGGAGTGAACCAGGTTTCCAACATGAAGAGAAAGTTTATACCAGAGCGCAGTGAGTCACAGTGAACACATAGCAATGAATATAGTAGTTAATCTGTGGACATAAGTGGACAGATATCAGCTAAATGGGCAAAAAGAACTTACTGACACTGAATCTTTTTTAAAAACAGACGTTTTTGAGAAGGTTTATATATAAATGATGCTAACAGTAAGATGAGTTAGTATAGAAGAAGCCTGATGGTAAAAGTTGTAGCTTTTGGCAGTGAAGGTTGAGTAGGTTCATAGGTTTGATTAGCACTCAATAGCTACCTGCCAAACTGTTAACCGGAGGGTCTCAGATAAATATATTAATGTTCTTGTCTGAAACCTATCTCAACCATCATAGAATTAAAGACAGCACACCTGAACTGGTCACCGGGTCACTGACACAGAGGTAAACCTATAGGCAATTTATAACCTCCAGTTAACCTAACATGGATATGTTTTGTAGTTTTGGAAAACACAAAACTCTCCTATAGTTTGTGCCTCTCTTTGATCTCCTTTCTCTCTTCTCTCTCCCCTCACCCCCAGCCATTTGAGGCAGATGGCCCTCTTCCTGTTAAATGGGAGTTCTTCCTTCCCACAGTTGCCAAGTGCTTGCCAAGGGGATTGTCAGATTTTTGGGGTTTTCCCTTTAATGCTGTAGGGTCTTTATCTTACAGTGTAAAGCACCTTGAGGCAAATTTTGTTGTGAATTGTTGCTATATAAATAAAACTGAATTGAAAAGAATAAACTTGGCAGAAAGGCTCCAGGAAGTCTGAGCTCATAACCTGCTTGTTGTAAGGCAGCAGTGCTAACCACTGCACTACCCAGATCTCAGGTCAACTTTTGCGTTGTCTTGTTTCTTAATACAGGGGAACCTACACAAATAATTTCTGATAAAACACTGTCAACTAGTCGTGAAATTTGTTAAACTTGGCACAGTTTTGTTGTAGTTAGCACCTGTAATTGTGGATCATATTTGCTCATGTAAATTCTGTAGTTTTTATTTTATTTTCACCAAGTAGATTTAAGCTATGAAAAAAGAAAACTGTATATTGGCCTCTTTGGGTTTCCTTGAGCCTGAAGCGAAATATCTGATCCAACAAGCACCTGAAAATACCAGCTGCCATTTTATTGCTTAGCTGAAACTAAGTGTGAAACTGCGAATTACAACATAAAGAAAAAGAGGTGGACCAAGTAAATAATACACTGAATGGCATTTATGTGCTATTTTTCTAGTCTTACCGACTACATGTATGATGGGAATTATAAATCATTTGCAAGTCTAACTTGTAACTTAAAATAAGATAATCCTTTATTTGTCCCAAAGCAGCAAATTTACAAAGAGGGGGCACTTGGATTTGAGCCAGGGACCTCTTGATGTGCAGTCAAGTGCTCTATCACTGAGCTATAAAGCAACTTCAGAAAACACACAATTACTCACAAGTAACAAAGATAAAAATGGACAGGACTATTTCCAGAAAGAAGAACATGCAGAAAGTCTGCATTTTCACTGTACTATTTTGGTTTGGTTTTTTTGATCTGCTAATTTCCTCTGCTCTTGGTAGATTACGTTGGTCATTACTGAAAGGAACTGGCTGTGTTTCTGTTTATAAAGCAGCATATTGACTAGCTGTGAAACGTTTAACTCCCACTGGCATATTTTTGCAAACGTAGCTTAAAGCCAGTTTGCCCCACTTAGTAAATCTGGCCTCAAAATTTAAACAAAAGAGACTCATTTGAATGTTGTGAAGGAGTGACCAAACCTCAAACCATATGAAATGACTCATAGCATTGAAAAAGCACCAAAAATTGGTGGCAGGTTTGCCATCATTTGGATAAGAACCAGCAGTCAGTGTGCCTGACAGATTTAAATAGGCAGGATGTCAGTGGATTTAGTGACATCCATACAAACGTTGGGACAACAAGAGGCTGCTATTCACTGTAAAAGTACCTTACACTGTAGTCAACACTGTGCTGTCCATAGTCTGTGTTGTCTCTGTCTTTTTTCCTCCCCACCCCCTGACCAGTTGAGGCAGACGACTGCCCCACCCTGAGTCCAATTCTATCAGAGGTCTCATCCTGTTAAACGGGAGTTCTTCTTTTCCACAGTTGCCAAGTGCTCGCTCACAGGGGCTCATCTGATTGTCGGGGTTTCCTCTCTAATATTGTAGGGTCTTTACAGTATAGTGTGCCTTGAGGCAGTTTCATTTTTCTGAAGTGGCACTACATAAATAAAACTGAACTGAGGGTTAAAGGAAAGCTCAACTAATTATGTCCACTGACACAATACAAGTGGTAACAAGGTCAGAGCTCATCTCATTTTGATCCCCACAAAAACTGAAGCAGAGAAATATTGACTTCTCTCCTCTACAAGAGGAATGAGGATACCTTCTCACACAAGTAGACTGCATTTTTATAATGCTAATCTGGTCTTGTGTCTCATGTTGGTACGACATATACTAAAGTAGGAACAATACAGAGAAGATCAGCATGGTCCCTGTGCAACAATTCGTAAAGTGTTCCTCTTTTTGTTTTTTAGGGGCAGCTGTGGCTCAGGAGGTAAAGCGAGTTGTTCTTTAACCTGCAGGTTGGTGGTTCAGTCCCTGGCTATACAGACTATACATGAAAGTGTCCTTAAGCAAGACACTGAACCCCAAATTGCTCCTGATGCATTCACTGGAGTGTGAATGTGTGCGTGATAATTAAATGTGCTTAAAGGCATAGACTAAAGCACTGTATGAATGAGGCTTCTATTAAAGAGTGCTCTGCCACAATTTAAGTGCCAGTCCATTTATTGAAGATGCAAGGCACTTCATACTGGAAGGCGTGTTTGCCCTTTCACTCACACATTTAAATTACACCTCCATTGCTTTTCTCTTGACGTGCACACTGAGATGGAAGCACCAGGACCAGTTTTTAGGGTTCTTGCCAATGGACACTTTGACATACAGTCTATATGCAGGACCTAAGTGCTAAGATTACTTTGCCTTTTTTCAAACAGCTTGAGCACTGTGTGGTGCAGTGTAAAAAAAAAAATGACAAAACGCAAAAACAGAATTAACTGTGTGTTTGGACATGTCAGAAATCATCAGTCTAATCAGAGAGGAGTGTTCAAAAGCAAAATTGCAAACAGAAGCAGAAAGTTGCATTAAATGGTTGAGAGATGATGAAACATGAAGAAAAAGCAAGTATTTATTTTCTAATGCAAAGGGTAAAAAAATGACTCTACATAGAGAAAATCTGGATTCCATTCTGATTTCTGAGCCAGGGACCCCTTCTAAACTCTTCTAACCCAGCTTCAGTGGACAGCATGTACTGGATGATAAGAAAGGACACCTGTTTGGACAGTAACAAACACAGCAGGGTAACTTTTGCTCTGAATATTTGGGATTGTATGCTTTTAGCTCATTTGGACTCAGTGTAGGGGTGCACTATGTGCTGTGAGGGAAATTAAACTGGCAAACTCTGCTTGAGAGACACTTCTCAGTCCATCACGGATCAAGAAATATCTAATTCAATCTCCCGGAGATATGAAGGTTCTAGTTTTCTACGTTTCCAATCTCCAGATCAGCTCAAGAAAGGAAATGTAGACTCCTAAGCAGCAGAAAGTAATATCCTGTCCAAAGGTAGTCCAGAGAAAGAGATGAGATTGAAAATAACTTTCTTCCTCCTCCCAGACATATATTAGTATTCCTTTTTATTAGCATTTTCTCTGGTAATGTTCATTCCTGTCCTCTTTTGATGTTTGCTTTCCAATGACTGCGTGACTACACATAATATTGAATGCAGATTCAAAATGAAATGCACGTCTTGTTGCATTTTCCTGTAAGTGGCGAACATGAAACCAACACTGAGAAATAGCGAGATTTATCCCCTTCATGCACACTAGGTAGGACTGGCAGTGATTGGCTTGCTGACTAATTTCAGTTTGGTAGAATGTCACTCTTGATGCAGTCAGCTGTATCCCTTAAAGTCATGTTTTCGTAGAACTGAACTCTATTCTAAATTACTTTTAAATGAAGCATTTTGCCTCCCTATTACATTTGATTGTAGCACATAAGCATTTCTAATTGGGTGTCTTTGGAATGAGGTGACGCCCCAAGTGGAGGAGTTCAAGGATCCCTGGGATTTTTGTAGTGTCTGTGGTAATGAAGAGGCTGTAGCGTTCTGTTTCGGTGGGGAGAGAGCTGACAGTGAAAGTGAAGCTGTCAATTTACTGGTCAGTCTACAACCTCAATTCCTATAAGACTGGGACACTGAGAAGAAGAAGACACTGAAAAGAAACAGCTGGAGGAACATGCTGCAACTAATGAAGTTAATTGGCAACATGTCAGTGATGTGATTGGGTATTCAAAGAGGACCTTAGAGAGGCAGAGTCTCTCAGAGGTAAAGATGTGCAGAGGTTTGGCAATCTGCCAGAAACTGTGTCTACAAATTGTAGAGAAATTTCAGAAAAATGTTCCTGAAAGTAAAATTGCGAAGACTTGGAATATTCCATCAGCTACAGTACGTAATATTATCAAAAGATTTGGGTCCTCAGGCAGCACTGCATTACAAACAAGCATGATAAAGCTCTGTCATGCAAAGAAGAAGCCATATGTGAACATGATCAAGAAGCACTGCTGTCTTTTCTGGGTCAAAAATTATTTAAAATGGCCTGAGGCAAAGTGGAAAACTGTTCTCTTGTCAGACAAATTGAAATTTGTCAAGTATTATTAGAAAATAGAAATTCCACATGGTAATAGAACCCTATTCCCCTAGGTAAAAGTCTTGTGACCACTATGTGGAGATGGGGCCAGTTCCCGGCCTTTAAAAATATTCCTTTACATCTACATGTTATCAGGATATTACACAGACTCAGATTCTACCTGATTTCAACCAAGAATTCATTTTTACTCCACTGAGTGATTTCATGTTGATTGATGGCCAAACTAAATGGTACATAGTGCCGAAAGCTTAACTGTACCTTCGGCTGCTCCCTTGCATTCTCCCCAAGGGGTCGCCAGAGCGGACTAATCGGCACTGGTAATTTGGAAGAGGTTTTACACCGCATGCCCTTCCAGATGCAAGCCTCCATGGTGAGAGGGGGTTGTGTCCCCACCAGGAATCAAAACAGGGACCCTTCACTTGTAAGGCAGTAGATGTAAAAGCTTAAATTGGGTTACATTGGTTTAAAAGTGTTCATTGTTTGGTTTATGCTGGGAGTTTGAAATAGCACTGCACTGGAGGATTAAGAACAGCTCATTTCTTGAGTCATTTCAAAAATTAATTGAAGCAAAATTAAAAACACTGAAAACAAAACTGAGGTTGTCAGCATATAATTTAAGGCCACTCTGAAAGCAAAATAACAGCAGTGATGCAGTTTATCCTTTTAATTTGAGAGCAGTGGAAACAACCTCTCTGACACCTCCAGTGAAGCTGCTTAGTGGCCACCGCTACATGACTCCAGATGAAGTGGGCAGCTCCCAGTGGGCAACCACAGTAGCTATGATTTCTTTGCAGCACCACCTCCTGCAGTAGCTGTGAAGCCCAGTGACCAAGGTTAATTGTATTCTCCCTGTAGTCCCCCCTGAGAGCTGCAGTGGTGTTGGTAATCACATATGGTCCTAATGCATAGTGACATGCATTTACACACAGAAGAATGCACAGCTTCACAATAAGCTGTCAGCACAGTCAGTTAGGCCTCCTTTGAACACATTCACAGATGTATTTTTCTCTCCCGCACCAATACAAAGCCACAGCAGCCAGAGACGTACAGCTGAACGTGCAGAACTGCATAATGTTTCCCTCAGTCACACAGTTACACACTGCCTTTCACACATGACACATTCATGCTAACTGATACAGTGCTGGATGCCGTGATCGCTCCAAGTGAGTAATGATTTGCCGTCGCTCGTGGTGGAGATGCGACGCGTAAGTTGGCTGCTTGTCACTGTTATGAGACATTAGCCTGCTGGTCAGGAGGTATGCTGCTTCAGATAACACAACAGCCAAACACACAGCAGCCTGGCCACACACAGCCACATGCTGTCAGCTAAGGAAATTGTATTTTATCATGACATATTTGGGATTGTGAATAATGTATTTAGAATTCGTGGCATATACAGCTTAGTTACAAAAGAACTGTCCTGCACCTGATGATATTTTTTTGTCAGTGACCAGGAAATAATTTGTAAATGTTAAAACAATTTGTTTGGGCCAATCTCGATAGACAACAGCAAATTACAGCCATGTAAAGCATACACTTTAATACTGAAGCAGAAGAAAGTATGACGTACTTATTTGTACAGCACTACTCAGACACAAGGCAATTCAGAGTGCGTCACAGGGGGATAAAGATTTAAAAAATATATACCCACACGTAAGAAGTCATGATAAAATATAACAAATTATTTAAAAAAAATGAAATGAAAATCAAAAATTTGTTATATTTTTTTAAAATGCAAATGCAGGATTAAAATAGATCAAATTTCTACACGTTGTTTATTAATTAGCCACAGAAAATACTAAAGATTTTAACCCTGAAAAAATGAAGAAGAAATTGTAGCTGATCTCACGTGTTCAAGAAGTTCTTTCCACAACTGAGGACAACAAAAACTAAAAGATGGTTCACTTTGTTTTATTCTAAACCCCTTTAAATCATTCAAGCATAAAAGACACACCTAACACAAGGAATGAACCAGTGATGCCTCTACACATACTGTAAGACAACTCAGCAAAAAAGAGTTTTAAATTTTGTCTTTAGGCACTTTGATACAAGCAGCCTGTTGCAAAAACATATCATTTGTTCCACTGTGTTTCATTGAATTTATGAAAATTGTCAATGATAACACAGTGGAACAGGCATGAAATATGACTTTTGCACCTACAAGGTGATGCCCAAAGAGCTTTTTAGCTGAAAATGTGGCATATCTTGGCATGCTGTGTAATGTTAAATTTTTTGAGGAAACTGGACAAATGGAGGACAAAAGAGGAAATGGCAAGCCTAAAAGCATCTACAGCAGATGTACAATATCTGAAAGTCAAGTCCTTAAGAAAATTAAAAAACATCCAGCAAAGACCTGACACAAGACCTGAGAGATGCATCTCACCTTTCAGAGGCAGTTGGAGAAGAAATGCCCAGCACATCATAAGAAGCCCCCCAGCAGCCTACACCTATTGCAGCATAACTAAGCCCTAACTATAAGCTTTATCAAAAAGGAAAGTTTGAAGCCTGATCTTAAATGTAGAGAGGGTGTCTGTCTCCTGAATACAAACTGGGAGGTAGTTCCACAGGAGAGGGGCCTGATAGCTGAAGGCTCTGCCTCCCATTCTTCTTTTAAAAACTTTAGGAACCACAAGTAGGTCTGCACTCTGAGAGAGAAGAGATCTACTGGGAAAATATGGTACAATGAGGTCTTTAAGATAGGATGGGGCCTGATTGTTGAAGACTTTGTAAGTGAGTAGAAGGATTTTAAAT
>VUQH01057334.1:0-38563 GCA_015106775.1 Etroplus canarensis
GAGAAGGTTTACAAGACGGTAGTGAGACCTGCTATGATGTATGGTTTGGAGACGGTGGCACTGACAAAAAGACAGGAAGCAGAGCTGGAGGTGGCAGAACTGAAGATGTTGAGATTTTCCCTGGGAGTGACCAGGATGGACAGGATTAGAAATGAGTACATCAGAGGGACAGCTCAGGTTGAGAAGTTTGGAGACAAAATCAGAGAGGCAAGGCTGAGATGGTTTAGACATGTTCAGAGGAGGGATAGTGGATATATTGGACAAAGGATGTTGAAGATGGAGCTGCCAGGCAGGAGGAGAAGAGGAAGACCACAGATAAGATTCATGGATGTAGTGAGGACATGCAGAGGGTGGGTGTAAGGGAAGAGGATGCAAGGGATAGGATGGGATGGAGGCAGATGATCCGCTGTGGCGACCCCTAACAGGAACAGCCGAAAGAAGAAGAAGAAGAAGCTAAATGACTTTGGAAAACCTGGGTGCTGATGTGGGCCCTGGAGGTCTCTCCTGCAGTCTGAGCTCCAATATATACTATATGAACAAAAGCGCTAGGACACAACCCAGTTTCATCCAGTTGCCACATATGTATAAAATCAAGCACCTGGATATGGAGTCTGCCATTACAAACATTTGTGAAAGAATGGATCATTCACTGCAATCAAGCATTGTACTATAATAAGATGCCACCATTGCAACAATTCAATTATTGAAATTTCTTCCCTCCTAGATATTCCACAGTCAGCTGAAAGTGTTATTTTTGCAAAGTGGAAGCCTTTAGGAACTGCAGAAACTGAGCCACAAAGTGGCATACCACATAAAGTTACAGAGTGGAGTTGCCAAGTGCTGAGGTGCACAGTGCATAAAAGTCACCAGTGCTCTGCTGACCCAATCACTGCAACTTTCCAAAACACCTCTGGTATTAACATCACCACAAAACCTGTGCAGTGGGAGCTTTGTGGTGTGGGTTTCCATGGCTGAGCAGCTGCATGCAAGCCCTACATCACCAAACACAAATGCCAAGCATTGGATGGAGTGGTGTAAAGCATGCTCCCACTGAACTTTGCAGAGGTTTAAATGTGTTCTTTGGAGTGGCAAATCACGCTTCTCTAGCTGACAGTCTGACGGATGAGTCTGGGTTTGATGAATGTCAGAAGAATGTTACCTGCCTGACTGTATTGTGCCAACTGCGAAGTTTGGGGGAGGAGGGATAATTCTATGGGGTTGTTTTTCTGGGATTAGCCTGGACCCCTTAGGTTCCATTGAAGGAAGATCTTAATACTTCAGCTGACATTTTGGACAATTCTATACCTCTAACTTTTTGGCAGCAGTTTATGGAAGGCCCTTTTCTGTTCCAGCAGGACTGTCCAGTATGCGTTTATCCATTGGAATGAACTAGAATGGAAATTCAAAGCCAGGATCCCTCGCCCAACCTTGACATCACAAATGCCCTTCTAGATGAATAGGTCAAAATTAGATAGGGTAGTGCTCACAAAAAAGGAGGAGACGACAGTTGTGGCCTGTCTAATGTTAAATGTTGCCTCCTTTCCTTCCTTTCTAGATAGCTGGGTTTGTAACAGCTAAAAAAGAAACCCAAACAAAAATTATCCTAGAGTAAAATTATCCTACTGTAATATAATCCTATTCTGGCATCCTATTTAAAATGTCTTGTGAAACATTTGTTTGCATTCATTAGAACTTTTTATGCCTCCACCACAGAGGCATTATGTTTTCAGGTTGTCTGTGTGTTCGTCCATCCATTGCAAATCTTGCTACCACTACAGGACCTGACTTGTTTGCTGAATTTTTACCAAACTTTGCATTGTTAATATCTATGATGGATAGACCTGATAACATGTACGAGATTGTGGGGTCAAGGGTCAAGGTCATAGAGGTTCAGATTTAAAGCAGAGGCATACTGGCCAAGTTCTAGGCATTTCATTGTTTTTGTCCTATCCTCTTGCAACATGGAGAGAAAAAAAAATTTAAAATCACTTCTAAAAATCAATTGGATCACACTTTTTCTTTGTAACGTTATTAATTTTTGTTGCACAGATATATTTCAGCTGTAAAAATGTGGATGAAGCCTTCCATAAAATCAATTTACACTGGTTTATTTGCCATCTTTTCCCCGCTGGTGGCTTTTTTTCTTTTTTTTCTGATGAAGGCTGCACATCCAAAAGTGGTAAACTCTAAGTGCTACATCAACACAGCTCAATCATATTTTCAGACTTTGAACTGATATTTCAGTTTTTGCAAATATTCAACCCCATTTCGTCTCAATTTGTCTTTCTTTGATCTGTGAGTAGAGCTGAATGCACTGCCTCAGTGCATTTTGATGCCGCTCAATGAGAGATTAGTGTCTCAGACATGTAGAGTGGTGACGGATTTGAGGCCTCCATCCTGCAGTAAAGGTACCTTATCATGCAGCAGCGGAAATATCTTAGCTTCCTAATGAAGTAATCAGACCAGGCGAGATGTTTATCAGTCCAGTAATCACGCAGTTTGAAATTCACTGAAAGACAGCCAGATGTATTACATGACACAACCAAGCATATCAACAGCAATTTATTTTCCTGGCAGATTTTATCGATCCAGGGTGTCATCATGCTTATTCTCATAGCTTCGAGTTCTACATATGTTTGCTTAAAGAAAGAAAAAGATATAGTCATACCACTTCATTTGTGTCACAACAGGATTTAAGGATCATTCATCCTTTTATTGTTGTTGTATGGCATCTTATCTTGTTTTAAACATTTTTTTTGGATTCAGTTTTTCTTCTTTTGTTCTCAAGCTTGCTTCATTAACTGTTGGGCAACCAGTGTCGTCTTGTTTCATTTTTTTTTTAAATGAAATAAAAATAATTTGTTTTGGGATCTTTTTACTGTTTCTACTGTCTGAAGATCTTTATCTATAAAACAGAGCTGGGCCACCTGTGAGTAATTAAACTTCAGTCACAAGAAATGCGTGTAATAGGGTGAGTTGGCAGGTGTGGGGTTTTGAGAGGCTTTCTTTCAACATCAATCACCAACTTTGACTCATAGAATTCTACACACTAATAGCTGATATTGTCAATTTATGGAGTTCATTCAATCTCTTGGCCAGAATCCTTGCATTTTCACCAAGGCTATTCTTTATGATCTTCACCCAGCCAAGAATGCTTTTTAGTTACTGAAGACAAATTTGAAGGTACAGAGACCCACAAACAAGCATGAGGTGATATCGCATTTGTTAATGTCCACAGGTTCTTCACGTAGTTATCGACTTTACATTGATTTTCATCTGAGTATTAAAAATAAAATCCCTAAGTTCAAAGCTATGTTAGTCTCCTAAAATGAGATACTATTTATAAAAATAGATGTAATTCCTTAACAGTTCATTCAGTCCTTTTGTGAAATCCCTTGAATTAAAGCTGAAAGTCTACAGTTCAATCTCATATTGATGGTTTGATTCAAAATTCACCGCGGTGGTGTACAGAGTGAAAATTACCAAAAAAAGTGTTACTTTCCCAAAACTTATGAACCTAACTGTATGTAACTTGAAATAGTTTTGTGTACATTTGTGTATATTTGTGTTATGCTGCAGTACTCTCCGAGCAACACCACAATACCTGCTCTTTAATGTGCACTAACTTTTGAATTTCCCTTGGCCCACGGAAAAAGACTAAGCTGTATTGTATTTCATATATTATAGTCTACTAGGCCACAGCTGTAATAGCTGTGAGTAACCGCAATATTTAGAAGGAAAATGAGACCACTGCAGTTAGGGTTAGGGTTATGGCTAGGGTTCCTTTTGTGATAATTTCATGATGATAAGAATCTGATGGTTATGCATTCAACTTTTTTTCACTAGCCTAGTTTACTTATTTGAACAGAGCATTTGTGTTCGCTTAATATAGATCATAGCAGGCAGTAAGGACCAAGATAAGGAGGCTATTGGACCCTATTATTGCCAACATGCTTTCTTGGATAGGGTATATTATAAAATGATTATTTCCATTAACAGTTAAATACGTGGCCTAAACATACTTATCCTGTTATAAAATTGCATACCACAAGGCTCTCCAGACACAACTGAGTCCAGATCAGTAACTATTTCCTGGCAAATGTTATGTTGAAATAGTCACCTTTCTTTATCCACCACGCTGGATGTTTTGCAGCACACCACCTCCTGGGAGGATTAGTTTCTATTAGGTTATGCTTACTGTAAACAGCCCATTCAAAAAAGTCTGCTACATAAAGATACATAATGTTTGCTAATGTTACGCCTATTGAAAACACCCCTTTCATATAGATCCAAAGGAATGCAAAGTATATTGCCGGAGAATGAAGAAGTCATTGCAAGGTAATACAAATGCTTGCTGTGTTCTTTACAGGGAGCTGTCCAAGACCCTGTCCTTTATTTGACTTAGTTGTTTTATGGGATTTAATTAATTAGTATGCTAATACTGTTTATAAACTAAGACATCACTCTAAAAAGATTAGTTTTTTCGAAGTACACAAAGAAATTAAAGTTAGCGTGGTGAAGCAGTTTTATTTTTCTGCAAACTTTTTTTTTTTTAAATGAAAAGAGAAAAAAAAGAAAAACATTCCAAACTGTCACATGAAATATTTCTATTTCAAAGACAAAATGTACTGTTCGGCTGCTCCCTTGTATTCTCCACCAAGGGGTCACCACAGCAGATTAATCCGCATTGGTAATTTGGTTTTACGCCAGATGCCCTTCCTGACGCAACCCTCCATGGTGAGGGGGGCTTGTGTCCCCACCTGGGATCGAACCAGGGACCTTTTGCTTGTAAAGTGAATATGCAAACCACTACGCTTAAATGGTCACATCTAAACAGTCTTACTTCATAAAATGTACAAGGTTTTTTTGAGACAGAGAGAGAAAGAATGTTTCAGAGATAATTAGGAAACGCTGGATGCACCCACCATCAGTTGGCTCCTTGTTCCTTATATCCTTTTAACATGTATTTTTGCAGCAAACATAGCCAACGTAGCCAAGGGACTACAGTTGAAGCGATAATAAAACTCTTGTGTTGCAGGGTTTCATTTATTTGTTTATGATGTCTCAAGCATCATATTAAATAAACTTCCCTTGGAGATTTGTCTAGTCAGCTGGGACGCAAGTACACTTTGAGGCAGCCACCATGCAGGATCCACATATTAGCTTTAGAGTAACTGGGACAAGAATCTACACCACTGCGTGATTTCAATATGTCATCCACACATGTGGCTTGCAAATATTTCCCCAGAGCCTTGGAATTGGAGGCTGGAGAACCAATTTCGTTGCTCACACAACACACATCATAACGAAAATGATCTTGCCCAGCTCTCTGCAGGGAAATCTCCCTACAAGAAAACTTGCTGTTTGTATTTTTTCATGTTTTTGTTCATGTCTGCTTTTGTAGTTTGTGCCTATTTTTTTCCCCCAATCTTATTTTTGCAAAACACTTACTGCAAGCTGATGTGAGAGTGTTTTTCTTTGATGTTTCCATGACGGATGCCTCAAGCAAAAGAAGAAACAGTCTTCTGAAAAAAAAAAAATCCTCAAATCAGTTTTGCAAACAATTTTTCAAAGAACAACAGCAATCACCGCCCAGTTTCTACCTGTTTGATGTTTCTTCTTAATCTGTCTGTATGTTATGCTTTTCATCTCAAGGTTCCTCCTCATTTTGGAAGCAGTAAGAAGATATTTAGCTCAAAGATGAGCATGTCAGCACTGTTCTGAGCATCAGCAGGTAAAACACACACACACACACATGCCACGGGAAACATGGACAGCAGAGGCAGAAGCACATCCCTTGAGGTTTTTTTTTTATCTCCATATCAAGAATAAAACAGGATAATTTCAAGACCCTCATAAATAAACATAAATAAACATAATCATAGAACTGCAAATAGTGATGAACATGGAGCTTTGGCATTGCATGCTGTGTTTTACAGCAGGTTTGCACAAATCACTGTACATATACACTTTGCAACTCTGTAAATATCAACACAGTGCAAACATTGCTTTTACGGGGTCTTGCCACCAAAGTGAACACCTAGTGCTTTATTTTTTTAAGATTCCACTGCTGCAACGAATGCTGTTGTTTTTAACTGATTTGACTTTAACTATACTTTATTCATCCTAAAGGGAAATTATGTTGTTGCAGTAACAGATACAAACAAATCATCCTCATTAATCATTAGTAATTACAGAGAGGTCTTGTGTAGAGCTATTCTTGTAGGCAGGAATGACCTCCTGTACTGTTCTTTGTTGCTGTGGAGATGAAGAAGCCGCAGACTGAACACACTCTGTTGTTTAATCACCGCGTTGTGTAGATGGTGCGCAGTGTGGTCCGTTGTGTTTAGCAACTTATGCAACATTCTTCTTTCCACAACCAGCTCTCGGGGCTGTAGAGCAGTCCCCAGCACAGAGCCAGCCTTCTTTATCAGTTTGCTCAGTTTCTTTGAGTCGCTGACTCTGATGCTGTTGCCCCAGCAGATGCCTGCAAAGTATATTGCACTCATAGAATATATGCGACATCTTGTTGCAAATGTTGAAGGATCTAAATTTCCTCAAGAAATAGTCTGCTCTGCCCCTTCTTGTAAACAGCTTCAGCGTTGCCTTTCCAGACCAGTCTGTTACCCAGGTATCCCCAGTCTTTCACCACCTCCGTCTCTTCTCCCAGAATGGAAATAGGAATATTTTGGTTTTATTACATACCCCAGCGTTGTTGCATGGAAGTTTAAACTGTACCTATAATGTTCTATTAGTTCAGTTCCATTCATTAGTAGTATGAATAAAGTTTAGTCAAAGCATAGTGTTTTTATTTTTTGGTGGATAAGAAGTATTATCACTTTATTCTGATAGGACGTGATAAAACACAGTATGCGCCCTTACTGTGGAAAACTGGGTCAATTTAAACTTCTCGGAAAGAAAGCAACTTTTTCCAAAAACATTTTTTCATTAATTAATTTTCTGAGGTTTTCCTTGGCTTTTCAACACCATCCTCAACTAGATTAATTTCTTACAGATGAAAGAAGCCACTTTAATGCCTCTGTGATGCATTTTATTATGAGACAAGAAGGATTTTAAACAGCAGATATTTTTGACATGCAGCAGAAAATCTAAGTTATAATTGATGACATTTAGGCAGCATGTTTTTTAGGCACTTTGGTTCCAGAATCCATCTTTTTCTTGCCTTTCACTAACCACTGATATCACTTACTGGGTCATTGGAAATGTAGTTCAGCACTGCTTTCACAATTGCTGTTTTACAAACAAAACGTAAGCTCCATTCAGAAACACTGGGAACTGCATCTGAGCTGAGGTTCATGTGACAGGTGCTTCAATTCCTAATTTATTTTTATTGTAAATATATAACTTCTCTGAGAAACCAGGATGACCCTTTTAGGTCTGAGTTCACTGTGTGGCAGTTAGCTGTTGCGGCTCCACCCAGTTCAAAATATCTGATGTGTTTTCAGGCCCTGGGATCTGATTTGAATACACCAGGTAAATGCAATTAAATGCTATTTAGCTGCACTAGAAGCAGAACTGAAAATCACACTTTCTGTTGCACAAGCTTGTACACCGTCCAACAACTGTTTTCCTCTTCAATTTTCCCTTTTTCACGTGAGAAGGTTCGTATTTATTATTCAATAACAAATCATAGGAAATTGGCAAAAGGACTCTAGTGTATTATTTTAACAACCCTCCAACCAGGGTATTTAATGCTGCTAAAACAGAAAATGGTCCATTGTGCACAGCATAACTTGACAGTTAGTTTCTGTTATCCTTAATGATTCTTATCAGAAGTGAAATACTGCTGTGCCCTTCCTTTCACATTCGTGAGTTTGAGAAAGCTCAGTGGTTTTGTCTCTTATGAAAGCAAATCAAAGTGTTTTATACATTCTGTCCCTCATTCGGCTGAATGTCAGACACACTCATCGGTGTCTCCCCGAAGACCTCATTATCCTCTTAATTTCCAATAATTTCAAAGACAAATGAGTACACCTGGCATCCCAGGCAATCCTGTCAATGAAGAACACAAGAGACTGTGCCATCCTTGTCTCTCTCACCGGAGATAAGTGGGCTGATGATCAAAACCTTTTTTTTCTCTCTATTCTGAGTAGAACTTCCTTCTTATACAAGCAATTTTTTTTTCTTTCACATCCACCGATAGGGTTGTATATTGTCTGCCATGCATCTGATTTGTGGTGTAGCTAATTTGGTTAACACTGACTCAGAGTCTCCCCTGTGTTTACAATACAGGCATCCTGTGGCCCAACGGTTTGAAGCTATTATACTGTGTTCAGCACAAACATACATAAGTTAAATTCATACAGCTCCGAGGCAAACAGTAGCATAACGAGTCAGTATCATGCAACACAGTCAGAGGGAGCCCTGCCCATCACAAAGCATCGATGATGCTCTTCTTTCTACTCAATCTGCCTTCCTCTTGCTTCTACTCCTCAGAGCATGCTGCAACTGTCATTATTACACACACTGATTAAAACAAAGATTGGCCACTAGTGGCCCTGTGCACTCCACACCAGTAACTCACTCAGTTTCACAATATTGCATTTAGAAGGAACAAGATATATTGGTAGAATCAAACCAAAGAAATAAAGGCATGAAAAATAAAAAAAGCAACAGGAAAATGCACTGTATGGTTGATACTTAAATGAATGATGACTTTTATGAAAGCCGAAATCTATGCTGTACTTGGCAACAGTTATTGTCAGTGCACAGATGAAAACCATCGGTGACAGTGTTTCAACATATTAAAAATGCTGCTATACTGTCTTCTTCCTTTTCTATGCACAACTAAAACTGTTTGGTTATTTACTTGCCGAAGGAAGAAGACTTTGTAAACAAACAAATAAATAGTTTCTGTTTACCATTAAAATGTGTCTGCATAAAGAAACTCTTTTTTTTTAATGGGACAGTAGTGCAGTGGTTAGCAATGCTGCATCGCATCAAGA
The DNA here is from genome assembly GCA_015106775.1 of Etroplus canarensis. Lineage (NCBI taxonomy): Eukaryota > Metazoa > Chordata > Actinopteri > Cichliformes > Cichlidae > Etroplus > Etroplus canarensis. Next base: position 8,967 of record VUQH01057334.1, read on the forward strand.
AGGTTCTGGGTTGGAACTTGTCAGCTGGCTGGGGTCTTTCCATGTGGCGTTTGCACATCCTCCCTGTGTTTGTATGGGTTCACTCTGGCTTCCTCCCACAGTTCACAGGTGAATGCAAGCTTAACTGGTGATTCTAGATTGAGCATAAGTGTTAATGTGAGTAGCCCTGTGGGTGTATTCCCATTGTTGCCCAGTGTCAGCAAGTGACAAGCAATTAAAAAAAATGTACACATGTCCATATTTTTATTCTATAGTGACAAGATAAATGGAATTGGTGAAAAAGAGCCTGTCTCTGCAGGCCCCAAGTCTTCATGGGCCCCTGCTTCATTGTTTAGTTACAACTTTTGGTTGCAAAGAAGACATATGTACCGAGTAAGTCCTGAATAAACATTTTACCATAGATAAGAGCACTAAAAGTCATCTTTTGTGATTACATTCGCACTTATATGAGGACCCAATTTGCTTGGTTAAGACACTATTAATATTTGATTAAGTTTTGATCTTTTACCACCCACAAAACAGGGGAATGAGCAGCCTTTTGGTTATTTTATTTAATTATTGTGCCTGTGCATAAATTTGTTATAAATTCTGTCAAATTAGTAATTCTGTGCCAAATACCCATCTTAAAGCCCGGGAGTAATGCCACAGATTACTTACTGAATTAATTTGCTTTTGCTTGAGTTTTCTTTCTTTGTTTTTGTTATTATCTTTTGTCAAATTTTACCAGGTAGGCTATAGCTTTTTAGGAATTTTAAGGAGTCTGTGACTGCTGGCATACGTAGTCACTGCGGGTACCGAGATGCTAAAACAGGATGTTGAATTAAGCTTGTGAACCCTGATGAGAGCTGAACTCACCCATACTGTGCTGACAGCAGACAGGCTTATATTAATCCCAAAAGAGACCAAAATTAACAAGTTAAAACACCTAATTTGATGCAGGAAAGCATGATTCAGCCTACTGAGCTCTAGGAATACATTAGTCATGCCATGTGTGCAGTACATGTGGCTTATTTAACACTTAATCATTTAGACTGGTGTGATTTCCAACTGTCAGAGCAGTGGGTGCAGTGAGGTGAGGTGAGGGAGTAGCAGGGAACCTTGATGAATTGTTAATGCTTGTAATACAACTTCAGTAATCACTTGTTTTGTTTGTGGGGCTGTTGACAGCAGGGAAGGTATCACCTCTCTGTTATTAGTGAGGATCTGTATAAACTGCCTGCAGCTGTCTTAACGCATGTATTAGCAGTTTTCAAATCGAACATGCGCCATGAAGATGAAAAACTCAGTGAGTAACTCAATATTTGTTCTTTAACTACAGACTCTCATAAAGTTTTTGATCTGATTAGGATTTTTGAGATTAGCTATAAGATAAGATGTCCCTTTAACAGTCCTACAGTGGGGGAAATTTCAAAACTGAAGAGTTTTCAGCACCTACTGAATTTCTAATTTCTAGATGTATTAGACAAAAATGATCACTATTCAAGTGTTATGTCAAGACAAATACATCGCAGATCAAAAGTGTAAAACCAAAACATGTGCATCCAAACACAAGCCAAATTCAGCACATCGTAACTCAAGGTGATAAACAGAAATTCAAAAGGAGAGTAGAAGTTTCCAAACTTCTTCAGTGACAAAATATCACAGTGAAGGAAGGAAAAATGTTTTTTTTGTAAATAAATCAAAGATTTCTCATAAGCTGTCCAACAGAAAGTTTCCAGTTTCAAATAGATGGCTTAAGTGGGAAACATCAACAACAGGGACCAATTAGCACATAAAATCCTGATTTGATATGAAGATGTTTTGCCTATACTTGCACGACATCACAGCATTAGTTTGTCACTCCAGAGAGAATTGCTGCCTCATTTTGCTGTGGTCCACCATCTCTTGTGTGTAAGGTTGTTTGAAAAATTCCTTCTCCAGTTAAACAGTCACTATAAATTTGCACAAAAGCTTTATGAAGGTTTAATCTCAAACTTTGCAAAAAAATTTTTTAAAAAATTGCTGTTTAAGCTTTTGCAAAGGAAGTACCTCTTATAATATAGTTTGATGCGTTTCATAGTTCTTTGATCTTGAGAGTGATAAAAGAATCCATTTTTCAGATTAAACAAACAAGAACACACTGGTATGTTTATAAGAAACATTTTTGCACTGCATTCATAAAATGTACCTCTGGCTGCTCCCTTGTAGTCCACATTATTTTTTTGGCAGAGGTTTTGCACCAGATGTCCTTCCTGACACAACGCTCCATGGTCAGAGGGGCTTGTGTCTCCACCTGGAATTGAACCAGGGACCTAAGTCAAAAGTATAAACCACTACACTAGAGGGGGCTCTTTCACAGTGCACTGAAAAAATTTGCATTATTTACCTGAGTTTTTTTTTTCTTTTCAATTTTGGTCTACCTTACATTAAATATAAACCACAATCAGCCTTTGACAGCCTTTGGACAGACCATATTTAAGTAAATACAACATTTAAAAACAAAGGAAAATAAATTTAACTTTGAGTTTAACCAACTTTTCTCAGAATAATAAATAATACAGCGCATTTCAGGAGCAATCATGTTTTCAAGCTGAATTGCACCTTACGATACACAGTTTGCAGTTCGTTCCATGCGTATTAAGAAGCACATGAATCTGTCTCATATTTATGAAGAGGTTTCAATTTCATGATGTAGCTTTATATTAGTCACACACTAGTGAAGAAAGTCAGCTGCAGTCTGTCCCCACTCCCCTCTGCATAACTTTTCAAGGCTATCTAGGTCAGCTGTCTCACTGATTGTGCTGTTCTAAGCCATGAGTTTAGGTCCTTCATTGTTTATTCTATCATGTCAGTGGAAATTATGTATTGCTGCAGAAGTGAAGGATTAGGGAGACAAAGCTAATCAAAAATGTTTAGCCTTATTTCCAGAAAGCAGTAAAAGCTACATAAATCAGAGTTACATAATTGTATTTTTAAAAAGACTCATTTTTAAAGACTGAAGTAAAAGGCACACTGTTTTTCCATTATAACTGTTCAACTTTTATAAACATCAGTGGAAGATGTGACACTGATAAGTCACTTTGCATCTTAAGAGTTCAAATTCCGACTTCTGCAAAGTACATTTTAAACAGCAAACAAACTTCTGCAGCCCCAACTTTTGAGTAAAACAACTTTAATGATCATGAGCTTGAATTTGAAAGGATTTTTACTCTCTTTGATCTTTTATTTCCAGCTCACCTTCACATACTCAAGAGTCATGAACATTTATAATATGCAAAGCCCTCCTCTATTAAATCATACTTCACGTGAAAGCTGCAAACCCTACTTGGAAGCTTCTGACCTCAAACCCTATGAAAAGTAACACTGGTTGGCTTTACTGGCCCTCAGGTCTTACTTACATATCTTGCTGGAATTAAACAAAACAAAACAAAAAAACACAACAAAACAAAACAAAACAGAAACTGACACATACATTTTACGAACGCAAAAGCACATAATTTCTTGACCTGATATGCAAAGTGCAATTAACGCTGTTTTGGTGTGCAACGTGCTCTGTAAACAAACTCTACTGTAAGATGCATGGTTACTCCTTCATAAGATATGAGGTTGTTATGGGTGAAGGAGGCAGCAGAACATCATGAGAGCCATAACCACTTGCAAAAGGACTTAGATAATCAATTTTGCTTCTTTTGACAAAAGATAAAACCTGGAGAACTATTTCCCCAACAAATATCCACATACTCTGTGAGATATTACCCCTGCCTTATCGCAGAAACATATGGGCAGCGCTTTGATAGATTGTAGCTCTATAAGAAATCTTTATTCAGGGAGTGACAGTTTAATCCATGTAAACCTCTGTCTGTGTCTAACACTTATCTTACCATTCACTTTTGTGTAAAAACCCAATTTGGCACTCTTCTGGAAACTTTACACCACTTTTTAATTAGTTGCCATTTGATTTCATTCTCAGCTGAAACTTCTTCTGTAAGTGTCATGTATGCCTAATTTCCCAACAAGTAACTAATTGCCTTGAGATTAGTTTTTCCAGTCATGGATGAAAAAATCTCTTTCCCTTAAAAAGCTCAATTCTCCACAAGATTTATCTTTTGTGCAAATTGCATGCCAATGGATGTGATAAGAACATGCTGTGAACAATAGAATAATATTACATCAACTGGGGAAATTATGTTGATTTCATGTCATTAAGGTGGAAAGGAGAAACTGCAGTGTAGCATAAAGACCACACTATCCATTAGGGGTCAAATTCAGTGCCTTCAAATGAAATAGGATCCTTAATTACACATAGTAAAATTGGATAATTGTGCAAGTAAATAATTTAGAGGAAGTAAATGATTTCCTTTCCTGGGGCTGTTTATCGACTCCAACATCATCAACTCTATGAAAGTTTAAACTTGAGCATCCAGAATCACTGCAGGATGCTTAATGGATGGATTGGTCAAAAATAAGTTTTGGCTTTCAATATAAATTTTGCATTATATTAATATTATTATTAGTTATACATTTTAAGTTTAGCTGAAGGAAGTTGAATGGGACATTAGTGGTAAGTGATGCAATCCCCAACTTCTTTGTTTAGCACTTTTACTATTGCAAGCCAGGGGCAGTTTTAGGGGGGGCAAGTACCTTGCTTAAGAACATTTTAACATGTACGCATTAAATAAAGTAATATAAGAAAATGGGTGAATAGGGTGGACTAATTGTTTGATAGTGTTGACTGGCTTGTGGAAAGTGGGAACCCCATGCTAGATGAAGGCCCTAGACAGCTGTTCAGACAGACCCCTGATGTACGGGAGACTAACACTGTATTTAGTCTGAGATGGCGTGCTGTCTTTTTTCGGTGGGGTCTTCTTCCTCTTACTAGGAATCCTCAGCATCCATTTGGGGTAGCCGTTAGCTAATAATGCATTCCTTACATGTCGACATTCTTCATACTGATCTTCCGGCATCGTGACCAGCCGGTTTGCTCTGTTGAGTAAAGTCTAGTCAACTGACCTCTTGTGCTCCAAGTGATGGTTGGATTCAAAGTGTAAATACTGGTCCGTGTGAGTGGGCTTCCTGTAATTGGACCTGTGTATCCAAAAATGCAAGCTTGCCATCCAGTTCCAGTTTGGTTGTGAACTCAATGTTTGGATCCAAGTTGTTGATGGGTGCCGTGAACTCATCAACTGCATACTCGTGGATGATGATGAATGCGTCGTCAACATATCTGTACCAGAGGTGTGGTAGGGTGGGGGCTGAACTGATTGCCAACTGTTCAAACCTCTCCATGTATAGGTTGGCCTATAACTAGTCCACCCTAAAGACAAGACAGTAGCACACAGCAAGTGTGGAGTGGTCTACACAGTCACATGCCCGGAGTGCCATGGCGTCTATATCGGGGAAACCGCCAGGACCTTAGGGACCCGCATGAAAGACCACGTATCCAAGTGTGAGCCCCTCACCGCGGTTGATGAGCACCGACTTGGTCTTAAACATGACATCGGCTTGTCAGATGTGTGTGTCTTAGCTAGTGAAGACCAGCTATGGAGACGGAAGATCCGTGAGGCCATTGAGATCTGGATGCACAACCCCGCCCTGAACCGTGACAGGGGTTACGATCTGCCGGCCATCTAAGACCAGCTGTTGATATCACATAACCAGCTGGGTGCTTGTCATGTGACCAAGAGGGAGTAACTCAGATGGCAATGAAGAAGCAGCTGAGACAGCTGCGAAAGCTCTGCGTTTCGTGTATAGTTGGACTCCGATGGGTAACTGTGTTTTGTTATTAACTCTTTGAAAGAGATCAATAAGACTAAAACAGCTTTACAAATGAAGTCCATCGTAGTGATTTATCTATTGATCTTTTGATTAAGCAATGATATGTGAAAAGGACATAGTCCAAACAGTCCACAATCCAAAGGTTAATATGACTTGAAAGAAAAAAACAGCCTTGAATAAGAAAAATATTTTGACTGACAAATAACATGTGTGAAGTTTCTTTAAATTAATTGGTTTATCAACAAATTATTTCAGCACAAGGCATACAATTTAAACTGAATAAGTTGGCATTTTGGGTAAAAGTATAGGTCACTCTCCTTATACACTGATAGAGCTATAGATAGAGCTCCCCTTGTTTTAATTCTACCTCAAATTTTACTTGTTTACAAATACAGCCCTCCGGGGCAGAAACTCATATGTTTTTGCCTGAGGAAAGAAATTTTGATGACTTTGATTTGTGTAGTATGGTTCCCTTGACAGCACACTAGGAGGGAATGATTTTATGAAGAATGGAGGTGAACATTAAGGATAAAAGTGAAAATAGATTATAAGAGCTCATATTTGACTCATTGTGGTTTTCACATCACAATCAAATAATTTTGGGTCAACTTAAACACAATTCAAGTAAAACTGCAATAAAGCCTCAAAAAGAAACTAAACTGACAAGAAACTATAGGAGCTCAGTTTTGGGAAGTTTTCTGCTTGCCTTTGGATAAATGATATGACCCTTGCTTAGGGGCCAGCCTCAGGCTCCTCACACATTGTAAGAAGAATTTCTCTTTCTCCGTGTTTCAATCCAGTTGTGAAAAAGACAAAAAACAAGAGCTGAGCTGTCAGCTTGTCTGGAGAGTTGGATCAGGTGGTGGGGGAAGATGCTGGACAGGCTTGGCATGCCTAAACGTGTATTGAGGGTACACTGGGAGCATCTGGCAGGAGGCCCCTAGTCATGAGATCTTCACCCCAATCCCTGGAAGAACTGTGACAGCATCCTGAGACAGGCAAAAGACACTGAGTCCAGATGAACCAGATTTCACACCATCCTTGCTGAGGCAGCTGTAAGGAGTTGTGGCTGTAAGGTAGTTGGTGCTTGCTGTGGCAATATCCCCCAAACTCAAATAGTGTTCATCTCAGGTGAAGGCATCAGGCAAGATGAAGATGGAGTCCTATCAAGCTTGGTTGGTTTGTAGGATTCGAAAGACAGCTGACAGGTGCAGACAGGTCAACTGAAGAGTGGCTCTTGCAGCTGCTGAAGCAAAAACTGTGGGAAGAGTTCGGTGAGACCACAGAACAAGACTTTCAGTTGGCCTCTAGGGGATTCTGGCAGATTCTGTCAGATGACTCAGAAGTAGGGTGACCACAGCCCAACAAACTAAATGTGGGGCAGGCATTGTCCTTGTGAGGGACAATGTGGGGCAATGCTGTGAGGAAATCTGAACTCTACATATCCAACCTAAAAAATAAAAATACAATAAACTGCAGATTATCAGCTTGGCATTTAGCAGAAAATGCACAAATTTATGTGAATGCAACTTTTACAAAACTCTAAGTGAATACAGTAAGGATAGAACAAAGCTTAGGTTTGTTCTTATGGTCTCATAAGAACAAACTTTGCATACTTGTATACTTTATATATACTTTTTTTTACTTCTATACTTTATATCTGTGTATACTCCTGTAGTCTCTTATTTCACTGTTATTTCAGCTGCTGTTCTGTTTGGTAACAATCTCTGGCTTTCAATAGGGATTCATCCAATAAATGGATGAATCCCTGATTGCTAAAATGATCAAACATCGTTTGATGTTTGATCATTTTAGCAATTTTTTGCCACTTAAAGCCATAAATTCCCTTGTGTGAATTTGAAAAATAACTCTAGAAAAAGTTACAGAAACTTCTCACTACACACTGCTATCTTCATGTTCTGTATAGTAGTTTCCATTGTGTTCACCAAAAGACAGTCACTTGATTATAACAAAACACCTCATACATTTTCTTCACCTGTATCAGGTAAAAGCCAGACTTTAGAAAGGTGCACCGTCCTGCAGAGTCAGTCAGAATATGGGACATAGTTTCAGGATGTGACACAGGGGAACAAGGGGTAAAAATGCTGTGCAGTCTGATATAAAGAGGAACATCTGGTCACCCTATTCAAAAGGGGGAAGCAGATTCCTGCCCACACTTTGTACCTTGGGGATGGAGTGCTGCTGACCATAACAGAGGATATTGTTAGATAGTACAAGGAACACTTCAAGGATGTTCTCAATCTCACTGACATGCCCTTTGTAGAGGAAACAGGATCTGGGGACAAGGGGAACTGTGGAACAGAGGAAATAGCCCTTACTGTTTAAGTCAAGAGTGGAGGCCTACACGAGTGTGCCTGTATTTAACTAAGACCCTCTCCATCTGCAGACTCTTGCAGGGGAAACCCAAGCAGTTAAGATTAATTAGGATGGGGCCACAACAATATGTAAATGTGAAAACTCAGAAAAAATTTAAAAGTTTCTCCAACACCTTTTATACCTTTAGTTATATTTTCAGTTTCCTAATAAAAGGAATCAAATTCATGAATCAACACAGGGCTTCTAACTTTACTGGAGGGCTTCAAAACACCAAATAAATTGTAAAGTTGACCATGAAGCGACCCCAATGGAGATTAAGGATACCAAGGTTGCATATCTTTGAGTGTGTTGTTTTGTGGGGAAACAAAAATATTAATGAAATCAGAACAGCACATTGTTTGCAGCTTTATATACCTTATCTGGATAAGCATGGTGATGTATGTATTCTGTATTACCTTGCCTCGTCTTAGTTAACAAGTGACAAACTGAACAATTTATAGAAAGGTAAAATGCTCACTGGAATCAGCCTAACAGCCACATAAAACAAACAAAACACATTGTAAGCTCATTTTGCTGGAGGTGGCATTGTTGCACATATGGCTGCCTCAGTACTACCCTCTCTGTGTTGAATCATGAAAAGCTTTAGTGGTGCCTCCCACCATGATAATTCCATGCTGTGTTTTAAATCCATGTTTGTGGGAAGAAGACAAATATACAAATTTTCACATATCCACTCATATGGATTTCAGGACTTTATTGAGCATTAAAAAATATACACCAAGGAAAATATTGTTTTCCTTTTCCCATATTTATGTTCTTCCTCTTCAAAATCTGATTTAATACTTCCAGATGAACGACCCATGATCCAAAGCCACAAAATTAAAAACAAAATAAATAAAAATAGAGCAGTCCTTTTAGTTCAACAGTATAAGTTGAAAACCACTGAAACAGTTTGAAAGCATATTTGTTTGTTCATAGCTTTCACAGAAAATCTGAAAAACGGATTTCAAACAGATTTGGTTTGAACAAGACTGAAATCACAGACTAGGTCGTCACATCTGATTCTGGATCTCCGTAGAGTTCTGCTAGTTTCTGGAACTGGGGTCCCCAGTCGTCCAGGTAGTTAAAATCCTGCTCTGACTTTGTGCCGGGAGAGTCTAAAGGACTGATGGATCCTGTAGGTGAGCCCTGACCTTCATATGCGTAGGTTTGAAGGGAGTCGTACGGTGGGACGCTGGTGTCCATGTCGGCCTCCACCAGTCTCTGCTTGATGAATTCATGCACATCCACCTCATCCAGCTCCGCAGACGGGCTCCGATGGCTGCGGGGCGGGATGCAGTGTTTCTTTGCCTCTGGGCGAACGTCCCGTCGGAACTTGAGCTCCTCTGCAGCAGCTGGGTTACGGAGAGCAATGATGTCGAAGGCCTCTGTGTCCTCCTCGCCACCACCCTCATCATCATAGGTGACCACATTCTCTCTGATGTCTTCTTCAGAGATGATAAGAGGCTCTTTCTTGCTCCGCCTTAGGGTAATGAAGAGAACCACGATTGCTGCAAAACAGAATAAAATTTTTTTGTAGTATCAAAAAATGAGCCTGTTTATAGCAACAAATAAGTTTAATTCAGTTTAATTTTATTTATATAGCGCCTCAAGGTGTTTTACACTGTTAGAGACAACTCCAACAATCAGACAATCCCGTACAAGCAAGCGCTTTGCGACTGCGAGAAGGAAGAACTCCCTTTTAACAAGAAGAGACCTCCAGCAGAACCAGGCTCAGGGTGGGGCAGCCATCTGCCTCAACCAGTTGGGGTGATGGGAAAGAGGAGAGAGAAAGGAGAGCAAAGAGAAACACAGACTATGGGAGAGAGAAGACAAAATTTAATAACATACAGCAGTAGCAAATGAACACAGGGAGTGCTGGAAATAAACTTCATGCAAAACTGGAATAGACAAATAGAAAAATGCTCATGTTTCTCCGTAATAAATGTCTATGATGCTAAGCCATGTTTCTTATGGTAATACTAAACCCAGTGTGTGTGCCTGTGTTTCGTAATTCATTGGTTCTGACAGACAAACATGATACTCTTACTAAAAAGCAAATCAATTGAGCAAAGCTGTTTGATGTCCATATATACAATTTTCCATCAGGATACTAAATCTGATGAACCAATCAAAACCTGTACCCCAAAAACAGGCTTTGGCAATCATTAGCACAACGAGCCTGATGATTCCTTGAATCCACGCTATTGACATTATGACAATATTTACATTAGGCTCACCTGTGGAGCAAATTCAGTCTCATATTCAATCAAAATGCAATATGAGATCTCCAGTAAGGAGAAAACCGTATGAATGTATGTCTTACACGATGACCTCTAAGTTGTATGTGAATAGAAAGAATGCGCCTGCTTTGCTACATTAAAGGAAATATCGCCTAATGTCGCAAAATGCCAGTACCAATAAGTAGCATGCGGTGTGAAATATATTTTCCAACTCTTAATGAAGTCATGAAGTGAAGTAATACTTGATGACATGTTAAGACTTTAAACTTGCTACTGCAACTAATGAGAGTTATGCTTCTTTGGGTTAATGATGACCTCTTACCAATATGTTAACATGAACATCTACTTAATAAAATGGCTTTAGTGAGGGAAGAAAATTCTTACACCAGTGCAATATCTAAAAGGAGTTCATTAAGCTACATTAGCAGAGACGAGATATATCAGAGTTTCACATCAGAGGCAACTTGGCTTCACACTGAAACCACATTGAATGTTACCAGAGGGGATAAAAAAGACAACAAAAAGGGAAACCCAACTGATGAAAACATAGTGCAAATATTTTTGGCATTTTGGCACTGCACATAGAGCTGTTACATGCTATATTCACCTAAAAGCAATACACTACTGTGTTATATTAGCCTCTAATGATGAGACACCTAACACATACAAGGTGAGAGACAGGAAAGTGGTGGTGTTAGATAAAGAAGACTTACAGGATTCAGCTTTCATAACCTCAGGGATGCACCGATGCATTTAGCTGATCTAATGTATTTATTCAAGCAACACATTTTGTATATATATTGCAGTGGATTTTGCATGCTGTAAACAGAATATAAACCAGTTTTGAAAAGAGGATGTAAGCCTTCAACTATTTAGTCTTGAGGTGCAATGATAACAAACTCGATTTAGTCAAGCAGTGGAGACTTTAGTCCGATAGATTAGTTTGGTGGGTAAGAAAAAAATCCCATGCAAGATTGGGTAGCAGTTAATATGAGGGCCAAAACATGTAAAATGCAAGAGTGCTTTAGGGTTTTGTCATAACTAAAAATATGAATCAACTACATTACACAGAATACCCCGTTATTCACGCAATCATGGTCAAAATGACCTGCTAGGGAGCCCTCAGGACAGGAATGAGATGTGCTCCACTAATTAAAGCTGTTTTTACATCGATTCAAATGGGACCACCGCTCTGGTTCAGTGGGGATGTCAACACATAGGGCTCTGTCAAAGACTAAGGATTACTGACTAAGGCTCAACATGACTTACAATGTTGGGCAATCTAATACATGACAACCCACACAGTATCATGATTTTCAGCATGATAAATTGTGCCTCATGGCATTATGCTACACTGTTTGACTTCTGAATGGTTTAGATCACACATGCCTAAAGTCCAGCTCAAGGGCCAATTTTGGCCCGAGGTTAGATTTTAAACGGCCTACAGCTCCTATCTTAAAAAAGTATTATCTATGGCCCACCAGCACTGTCAGACAGAATTAATAAATCACACAAGCTCAAAATACAGTTTCTCTTTTCACCTCATGATGGCAGCACGCGTGACATGTGATCTATGTTACAAAAAGCTTCTGGATAATTTTTTGCCATTTTTGGCAGCTTTAAAAAAAGAGAAAAGATGACAGTAAGGGTGAGACAGGGAAACTGCATTTATTTTAACTGAAAACCAACACAACTGTGGTTGTCTAATTTGCCAAGAGAGTATCGCAATGCATTAGGCCTTCAAAGCACAGCAACACGATCAGCTAACAGGAGCGACTGCACTGAAAACATAAAGTAACTTGAAGCTGCTTGGCCTCACAACAGTGGCTGTTCACCTGTGTATCCAATAAAAATACAAGCAAAAAAGCTATGAAGTGGCCATTTTATTCGCTAAGCATTGCAAACCTTTTGTGGACTGTGAGTGCATCAAAGCCTGTGTCATTAAAACTGTGGTGAACATTTTTACAAGAGGTAACTGTGAAACTTTTATGATTCAAAAAACTGTCAGGGACTGTTGGCCCGTGGGTGTTTTCTCATGAATAACTCTGACATTCAGTTTGGACACCCTAGGTTCAGATCTATGAATCTGAAAATGGCCTTCTTAAGTTAAACATTTTATAATTTCAATTGCAAGGCCTACAGTCATAAATTTTTTAACCTGGCAGGATAATGGGTTACTAAAACTAAATTATTTGTGAGACTGCAAGCACTGAATTGCAGTTGAACACTGTCAAGTTAAATGTAAACTGCAGCAAAGTTTACACTTTTAATTTATGCTATTATATCCTAATTCACCTTATGAAAAAAAAATAAAATAAAAAAGCGCCTCAACTTGCATGTGATTAATCTGTTAAAGAAAAACCTAAATTTTATTCCACCTGGTGCTTTTGGCACTCCCCGAGTGGGGTTATACGGGGTGAAAAATGCAATTTGTCTGAGACAGTGCTTATCGCTTGACTTGTTTAAAGCAACCAATTACACAATGCCACCATGTGACTGTGTGAGGCGACTTGGGTCAATCACTGAGCAGAACTAGGAAATAAAGAATTTCATTTTTTGATTATTTATTTACTTAGTCATGTGCATTTTTGTAGCTGATGTAGTTAAAATTGTTTTGCACCACCTCCCTCTTCCACTATCTGCAGTGTAACGCCTCACTGATTTAGAGGTAAACAACCTCAACATAGAATAAAAATGTTACTGAGACACTGAGATAATGCACCTTTATTACTTACTGGGATTTCATAAACCAGGCTGCACTTTCCACAGTTCATGATCTACTTGCATTTATAGTCTATTCCTATCTACTGTGCAGACCATATAGTAAAATACTCTCTGCATTAAAGTTTCGTAATGGTCTATTCAGGTCATTTAATGCAGGTAGCCAATACCAGCTATAGGGTTTAAATGCCACTCAGTACACCACTTATAGCACCGGGGAGCAGTATGCCATTCTACAGAGTAGAAGCTGTTGCAGAAGTCCAATTTATGCTGTGCTTATACCCAGGTTGTATGGTTTTACAAAATTAGGTTTCTATTCTAAATAAGAGGTCATTCCTTGGAACAGACCGTGACTCAAAGCTCGCAAACCTCCCCACCATGATAAGGTGGCGATCCATGAAGGGGAAAAAATAAAGATTATAATATAATACAATAATAACAATTACTTTGGTTCATTATGGTTGGGTTTTAATTAGTTTCCTCACTTAACCCAGTAAAGTCGTGCTGTACCTTTTTCTTGATAGTAAATTTCTATAAGCATTTGAAACTACATCCAAGCAATGATGGGCTTGTGAATATTTTAGGCTATTTATTGCATGCATAAAGGTCATTATCAGCTGAATCATTAGTTTGTATCCCTTTCTGGTTTGCTGCAGGCCTAATTAAGATGGCTTATTAGAGGGCCAAGAGATAAAGCACGGACATTAATCGCACAAACAGAAAACAATCAGGCACAGACAAGTCACACTGACAAGTAAAGACAAGCAAGCACTGGAAGTGTGAGCAATATCCTTTTAAGCGTTAAACTGATTGGCCACCATTTCCCTTTATTAAACAATGAGCTTTAGTTTGGATTTTTTTTAAAACACCTTTTTCTTTCTAGTACAGAGTCTTACGGTGCGTTCATTATCACACAGTATTTCATCAATAATAAATATTTCCTTTGCCTTGACCAATTGCATTTCGGTCAGTTGCATTAGAAAAAAAGACACAATGTCTCTTCTCAACAACTTAAGCAAGACCAGCAAAAGCTACAAAGAGTTGCAAAATAGTCAACACCCATCCATGCCATTGCTTTCCATGTGCCCATAAGCCCTTCCTGCACTGAAGTCCAATAGCAATGACAACAAGATAATGAAAGATAACTAAAGGACTTGTGAATTTGATGCTTAGACTCACAGTACTGAGAAACAAGCATATGGAAAGATGGGTGTACAACAGGCAAAAATAAGGCTCCCATTGGAAATAAACTTAAGGATATAACATTTGGTAAGCATGCGCCATTATTTCAAACCGGCATTAAGCTATTTCTTCATTTTACCTGGGAAGAAGAATGGTGCAGGGATGGAGAATTTGGAACAATGGTGGAAAGATGTTGAATTATGAAAAATGACACAGGCAAGAAAAATGACAGGAAGGTAAATGGACTGGAATCTAATTTATTTTTTTTGACTGGGATGTACTGACAAAATCTCAAAGCTCTTTGGGTGACCCTCTGTCTATGGGAGAGACACAGAACCTGAGAATAGAAAGTATGAAAGCAAATACAACACAGCAAAAAAAAAATGTAGAAAGAAAAGCAGGTGTTATGTTTATGTCTTTTCCTTTTTCTCTTTTCCAAATGTGATCTTTTTTGTGTAGATGATTAGTGATTCAGCATGTGTCTCTCACTAAAGGGTTTGCACCAAAACAGTGGTGATGGCCTTTTGTTTGCCTCAGCCAGAGGCTGCCATAGAGGATAAAGAAAGCCGGTATGAATATGCATAACCTTCACGCGCTAATGTCCACAGACAATCAGTAAAGACAGGAGGGCGGAGGAGCAATAGCAAACCTTTGTTATTATACAGTTTCCCTAATCATGTTCTGCAGCAGTTTGATTTGCAGCAATCCTCACACCTTAGATGACAGGAGCTTATTTACTTCAGTAAATTCGATGAGTTCCATTTAATCTTCTATTTTAAATTCAAGTTACACGTCAGCCTTTTTTCTTTTTGTCTGACCTTTAGCACTTGCTGTCCAACTTTCTAAATTCTACCGACCAGATCATACTTCCAAGTTTATACATAATCATCTGCTGTCACTGCAAAGAGTAGTTGCCATAGTAACAAGGCATGCACTCTCATTGACGGAGACATGTTTTCTGGGTGCCATGACAAGCTGGCAACATTAAAAATGCCCTGTGTATTTTCACTGTGTTTCTGATGGTCTTTAAAATTCGTACTGCATAGCACATCCTTCACACATGAAATCAGCAAGAGTGGTATCTATGTTGCCTGTCACCATATTCCTCCATGCTTGTCGCATGCTCTTCTAGTCACAACATGCAATGTCAAACATCTGCCCTGCAGGGAGTGATGGAGGGAAGAAAAGAGTAGTAGTTCAATTCCCAACTCTAAACAAATTGATTTAGCTCATGTTTATAACTTTCTGAATCAAAGCTGAAAAAGTTTCCCTCTTTAAGTGCCATAGCATCATTCTCAGTTTTATGTCAGCTTATGCACATCTTCTTTTAATCATACTGACCCTGCAATCATCAGTCCCCTCACCTTTTACTGCCTGGTTGTCCTTCCCATCTTCTTTCTATTCACCTTACTTTCAGCCTCCTCTCTGTGTTCTTCTCTTCTGTCCTTCACATTACTCTCCTTTTCTTCTCTCACTACCCTCATTCCAAATTCTACCTGTGTCCTCACATGTCTTTTTATCCTTCTTTCCTCCTCTGCCCTTGTCATACCCTTTCAAAACCTTCCACTCTTCCCTGCACTTCTATGGTCCATCTCCTCTGTCCATGGCCTCCATATATTTGCCCCCAGGCAGCGCCCTCCTACCGCAGTCCCCACAGTGACTGTCCCAACTTACCCAGCAGGATAACAATGCACAGCAGGATGGCAATCAGGGCCCCCGTGCTGAGACCTGCCGATGATAGGAACGCTTCCCCTTGGCACATTCGGATCCTGCCATGGCGTTGGCATCGGCACACCCGCAGGGTCATGGTGCTGGTAGCACTCAGTGAAGGCTCCCCACCGTCCCAAACCACAATGGGCAGCTCGTACAGCTCCTGTATCAGGTGGTTGAAACGCCGTCGTCTCGCAATAATACTGGCCGTGCTGTCTGCATTGAAAAAAGTAAATGGTTAATGAAAAGTTAACACTCTCAGCTAAAAAAAAAATTCTTTGATTCCTCTGTTTAGCTGCATGCCTCTTTCAGTGAAGTATACAATTTCCTGTTTACAGAAAAAGGCATTAGTTAAATAAAAATGTAAAAAAAATCAATCCATGCCATTCACCACTGTGAACAGTGTTTTTTCTTTTGAAGTATTTCAAGCTGGTAGATTTCTTACATAGTCTGCAGCTTCCCTATGTGCCAAGGCTAATTAATTTCAAAGGTGTTCATTTACTGTTTTACTGTGCTGCAAAAGAGCAGATCACCTTGGTCCTTGCAGAAACATTTCTGTTAATGGAACATGTCTCTTAAATAAACAGAAATAAAAAGGCCCTATTTGTTAAAAAAGCAAATAAGGTGGATTTCTAGAGGGAGGTTTTATGACAAGGTTGAATAATGAAAATGGAGCAAAGAAAATGAAGCAAATGAGAACACAGGTGAGCACAAACACTCAGGAAAAAAATGTGCAATGGAAATGAGATTATTACTTCATCATCCTTTAACCTGAAAGCACAATATGTATTCAATAGCCTGTGTACAATAACTCCTAGTTATACCCACATTATTAATGAAAGATGTTCTTTTTTTCCAAAAAGAAGCCCATGGGCTACGACAGAAAATAGGCCTCCACATTTCACACACTGGGGTGTTCTGTGGGTTTCCCATTATGAATCTAATGTGTCTTGTTTACTGGTACATGAGAAAGAACAGAAGAGATCATCAGATCATAGGGTCATCAAGTAAGCCTAAATATGAATGGGCAGTGTTTCTTGATCACAGTAAAATTCAGGCAACTTTGTTGCACCCAGTTATATAAATGGCACCCCAAGTATATTTGGCATTTCATTTTCGCATAAAAGAAAATACATGATCAGTTTCCTAATTGAAAATTTGCTCACTTATATTTTGAAAGTAAATGTGCTAGCATAAGCTCCTTCTGCAATGGGAGGGTTGCATCAGAAAGGACATCTGGCATAAAATCTTTGCCAAACTACCTATGTGGATTAATCTGCTGTTGTGACCCGTTGGGAAAATACAAGGGGGCAGCCAAAGGTATTTTCTACTCGCTAGTTAACTAGGTAACCCTGGCCCTTCTTGTCTTGCAGTTTCTCTGCCTTCTGGAGTAGACCAGGATGCTATTGTGGCTGTCTTTGATAACACTGAGCTACATCCACAAAAAGGCATCGGACCAATGGCTGGACAAATATCCACTTCTACTGACTTGGACTGCAGTTGGCAGTGGCAGTCTTCCTTCTGCTCAGAAGATGTCATGTGAGCTGTTGGGCCAATCTAACTACAACAAGCAGCGGGTGGAAATTGACACCCAGGCTCACCGAGGCTACAGACCAGAAAGTGGTCAGCTGCAGTCCAAGACAATACTGCTGGTATACACACACACACACACACACACACACACAGACACACACACAAACACACAGGATGAGAGGCTCATTGAAGATACAGCAAGTAATTGGCAAATAAAGTAGAAGAAACTTATAAACAGCAGAGGCGCTATTCACACTGCATGCAGACCTGTGAATAGATAGCCCCCACGACACATATGAATGCTAAGGGCTAGATTCAAAAGCAAGGCCTTTAGCATGAGGCTGCAATCACAAAAATGCACAGATGGAAGTGGAACTTTGACTATTCAGTAGTTTTTAAACAAAGACGCAGCCATTCATTCATCTTCTTCTTCCGCTTGTCCAATTCAGGGTCGTGGGGGCGTGCTGGAGCCTAAAATCAGCCAGTTGATTTTAATAAAAACCAACACATTGTTAGGGCCCTGTCACACTATGATGATTTAACAAGCTTATGCAAACGCACAACATAGGCAGTTATTCGGCAGCTGTGTGTTAGAAACAATTTCAGGATCACGTCAAATACTTCTATAAATGTTAATATCTGTTGAAGATATGTTTGATATATGTTACACATGTTAAAAACCTGTTACTCATAGGTTATTAATATGTTTTGGTTAAGCCTAGACATTATCTCCACATACTTTGACATATGAGTAACGTGAGTCTCTGTATGCGTAAGGTACCTGCAACATATGGCCCTCGCATGTGGGACAGAGATTTTGTGCATGCTCAAAATTTTCCAGCAACCTTGTCGTACTACCACGTATACTGGCATACTTCAGCAAGCTCTTAACTTATAAAAAACTTCCCTAGAACTTAACTGACGTTTGCCGACGTATTTGCATTTTTTTTCCTATGTCGGCAAACATCAGTTAAATCATCAAGGTGTGACAGGGGCTTAAAAAATTAGTGTGTCAAAAGTGAGCAGACCCAATGAGGAAACAAGTATACACTAACAAAAATAACACAGTGTAAGCTCAGATTTTACCCATGTGTTTCCCTCTAGAAACAGTGATTCAGATCAATGAAAGGCAACTGAAGGAGAATCAATATGAATTTGATACAGGGCAAACTCTTCTCTTAGAAATTGCTGGGGACTGTGATCTTGTAGGTTGAGGCAGCTGTTCTCTAGATAAAACTGACAACTTAGATGAAGCGCAGGATTCATATGTTGGGCTTGGCTTTCAAACATTCGGCTTGAGGACTAAGCGAAGAGCAGCAGGATAACCTCAGAGCATGGAGCCATCCACTTGTGCCAGTAACATATTTGTTCTAATAACATCTCCCTATGGCATTTCAAAATCTGCAGTAAAATAGTTCCAACGAACCAGACTTAAATCATGTTTGTATAATCAATTGCAATACTCGCCTCCCAAAATGTTGTGCTGAGAAAGAGAAACTCTTACAAATAGGAGGTTAAGAAAATCTCTTCTCTACATCTATCTCAGTCAAGAACACTCTTTGGGGGCAGACGTATCATTGTCAGAGTCTATAATCAAGAGACGCCTTCACAAATGGTGCAAACCACTGGTGACACTCACAAATAGGAAGGCCAGATTAGATTTTCCTCTGAAAACCTCTAAAAGAGCCTGCCCAGTTCTGGAAAAAAAGAATCTTTGGAAAAGTAAAAAGAGAAAAGTATGGAGCAGGAAATTAACAGCTCATCACTCATACTACAGAGAGCATACTACATAATCTATCAAACATGGTGGAGGCAATGTTATGTAATAGGCATGTATGGTTGCCAGTGGAACCAGGTCGCTAGTGTTTATTGATGGTGTGACTGCAGAGAGAAGAAGCAGGATGAATTCTGAAATGTACAGTGCTATAAAGTGCAAAACTGATAGGATGGTGCTTTACAGCACAGATGGAAAATGACACAAATTATACCGCAAAAGAAATCTAAGAGTTTGGCATGTTCTTGAATGGCCAAATCAGTCACCTGATCTCAACCCCCTGGGGTTAATGAATGAATTCTGATTCTAAACTCAGAAGAGCAGCTCTTCAGTTAATGAAGAGAAAACTTAAGTCAGAGAGGCCCACAAACAAGCAGCAAGTAAAGGTGGCCACAGTGAAGACCTGGCAGAGCATTTCGAGGGAGGAAAAACAGCATTTGTTGATGTCTGTAAATTCTAGACTCAAGAAAGGAATGGACTGCAAAGGATTTTTATTCAGTTTAAAAGTCATTATATTTAAAATTATGTTAGTTTTTTCAATTACCTCAGAGCCTCTTAAAATAAGGGATTATGTATAAAAATGACTGCAGTTCCTGAACAGTTAATGCAGCTCTTCTGTTAACATCCTTGAATTTGTCTCTCTTTGCTCTCCTTTCTCTCTTCTCTTTCCCATCACCCTAGTCGAGACAGATGGCTGCACCTCCCTGAGCCTGGTTCTGATGCAGGTCTGTTCATGTTAAAAGGGAGTTCTTCATTCCCACCATTGGCACCGTTGCTTGCTCATAGGGGATTGTCTGATTGTTGGGGTTTCTCTCTATTACTGTCCAGTCTTTACCTTACAGTGTAAAGCTCTTTGAGGTGAGTTTTGCTGTGAATTGGTGCTATAAAACTAATTGAACTGAAGCTGAAAGTTTGCACGTTTGATGGTTTGATTTAAAATTCACTGTGGTGGTGTGCAGGGACAAAATAATTTTAAAAAAGTAAAGAAAAAAAGAAAAACTCATGGACCTAATGGTATTCTGTATCCATCCATCTTCTTCCATTTATCCAGTTCAGGGTCGAGGTGGGGCTGGAGTCTATCCCACCTCTCCCATAGGACAAGAGGCAGGATACACCCTTGATAGACTGCCAGTCTACCACAGGGCAGGAAGGCAGACAACCATTCACGCTCACAACTACAGCCAATTTAGAATCACCCATTAACATAACCCCACGCATGTATTTGGACTGTGGGAGGAAGCCGGAATGCCCAGAGAGAACCCATACAAACTCAGGGAGAACATGCAAACTCCACACAGAAAAGGCCCCAGCTGGCCAGTGGATTCAAACCCACAACCTGAGGCAACAGTGCTAACCACCACACCACTGTGCTGACAAGGAGTTTGCCCTCATCCAATTTAAATGATGCATTACAAGCTAAATGTGCTCCTTAGTAGTGCAAGCCAGGGAACAACCAACATGATTTCCATACAAGACAAGCGTGCACTAATGTGGCAATAGTCATGAAGTACCTGTACCTGTTGGAAACATTAATAGTATTTAGCACTCCATATAGGACTATATGGAGCACTAACACAGAAGCTCAAGTACTGTACATAGCTGGAAGCAAAATATGTATAATGATAATAACATAAAGACTCACACAGTAATAATGATGGTAAGTAAAAGTTACATGCACGAACAGCACCAGCTTGATCATCCTTGTTCATTTCAACTATATTCCTGGGTGAATCAGCTACCTGGATGTATAACCTGAGCCTCACATGACTGGCTACCTAGAAACTTACAGATGACACATGCTGATACATATTCACACAGTAGTTCAAGTTTTGAAAATGCTGAATCGTGCACAAGGGCAACCTCTCCTTTCAACCCAGTGAAAACACCTCCGCCATGCTGTACTATCGTGCTGCTGCTCTGAGACCTCACCTCCCACTCCAATCTCTGCTCCATCTATGAATAATTATAATGATCGACAGTTGGAATGACAACACGTACTTCAAGCTTTATTAAGTCAGACTCGCAGTATCACCGTATCAGCAAGCAGATGGGTGGGGGGTTTGAGAGAGTGGAGTGTGAGAGATGCAAAAAACAAGAAAGAGAGGTGGGGAGTTTGAAGATGAGAGCAGAAGAGGGGGAAGCATTGCGGGGTGAATGGAGGAGTGTGTGTATGTGTGAGCCAAAGAAAGGAGGAGTTAGGATGAAGAAGGAGGCTAAGGCAAAGAGAAACAACAAGCTCTGTGTAAGTGATGTTCGCCAATACAGCTTTAGGACTTTGAAGCACAGTTCCACAGCAGCACAGGTCCTTGTGCAGACCACAGTGAGGAAGTTCGGATCAATTATGTCATGCTAATTTCACATTAAACCGCCTGTCATCACAGGTGGGTGGAGGAGAGCTGTGCGCTTGTTGATTAACACTGCAGAGAGAAGGGCCATCTGCAACCACACTGCAGGCACATAAGAGGAAGCACAGCACTAGATCATAGAGTCACCATTTAACTGTGTTGAACCTCACACTGTGTGGCATTTTTTGCAGCACAAGACAGGTGACCAACAACAAAATGAGAAAAAATGTGCTTTTAGCAAAAAACTGCACTTAATACTTTGCAAATCAATAACAAATATGGTATTTTCTCCCTTTTGCTAGTATCTGCTTTGCTATAATATAGAAATATACACGCAGGTGTCACTATGCATGCATTTTAACAGAACTTTCTGAAAGTCTCCCTGTGCTTGGGTTGTAAAGCCAGAAATAAGCCACTAACTGGTGAATGGCCTAATTTTTTCACTTTTCCAAAAGCATTAGCATGATGAGAAGTATCACTTACATAACTTTTGTATCACTTATGAATTCAAGTCTCTCCTTTTGAAGATATGAAGCTGAGTAAAGTTTTACAGCAGAAGATTAAAAAAAGGTAACACTTTATAATAACCACCTTTAATAATATATAAATAGAGCATTAATTAAACTTTATTATATAGTTATTTTACTCAATAAAAAATGAAAACTCAATTACTGTTAACGAAGCACAATTAATGACGCCGATGCAAGGACATTTTGATGACATCAATACACACAATATTTTATAATTTATTTGTTAATGATTACCAATTGTTACTATCATTTTGTAATAAGGTTTTACTTATCAGTGAGCCCATACTCATCCATGCTGCCATTTTCTGTGATACACAGCAGTAAAAAGTGATTATAGCGAAACAGTTCTCTCTCCCAACAGACATAAACCGCTGTCTCCTTGTTCAGTCTTTTGATTAATGCCTCTACCACTGACGAGTCTACTACATTCTTTACAACAAGTATCATAAACATCCATTATATCTTTATAGCAGCCATCCAGATAATGTTAAGATGCTTTATACAGTATTTATTAAGCATTTAGCTTAAAGTTTAAAAATTATAATTTGCTCAACTATAACCATTTGGATGTCCATAGAGTTTAAAAGTTTTTATTAACCAAAAAGTAAACATTATACATTTCCTGTTTGTAAATAACTTAATTGAGGTTAAATCAGCTATCACTTTACAATTTATTAATGATGATTATTATAAAGTGCTATTAGATAAGTCTGGTAGACATGCAGAGCTCAGAGGAGTTTGTGGGAATGGTAATGGTTATGTATGTACTGTCCTTGAGCTGATCCTCTGTTGAATATAAAGTGCAATAAAAAATAAAAATAGAAAAGCAAAACAAAAAGGCAGAACAAAAATAAATCAACAATAGACACATGCGACGCAACCGCATCTCTGCAGACTTCACACTTGCCCACACATGCACTTAGCTGGATTCCTTGTGAACTTTGCTGGGTGTGTGTAGGTGCCGCTGATGGGATTCAGCACGAACCTTCTTCTTAGCTGCCACTTGAAATGTAACAGAGTTCTGTAGTGCCACTATTTTAGGAGGAATATATATTGGGTTGCAGTGTAAATGTGGGTACTTAATGTTTACACTTACTGCAGATGTTTATAAATGTTCTAAATGCCAAGAATATGTGGATTTTCAGGTACTGCAATTAGATGCAACAATAATTTTATTTATTATCCTAAGGGCAAGTATGAAGTGTAAAGATCTGAATTTATCACAACTTTTACAATGTTGGAACAATGCAACAGCTAACTGGCATCTACAGCAATAACCATGAGACACTCTCAGATAAGTTTTACCATATCAAGGAGCATTAAAAAATCTGTTAAAAAATTAAACACTATCTGATAGATTTCTTATCAGTGCAGTTCTATTGAAGTATGTCAAAGCCACATGAGGCAAAGGAATCAAATCTGGTGATCTTGTCACAAGGCTCGAACCCCTGTGTCACCGTCGTACAGTTCACTGAATGCTGCTGAAATTTGTTTTTACTTTAGATTCTAAAAATGTGAGATTGCATCACAGATCAATGATACTGGGGAGTTTCTAAGGAAACACAGAAAAATAACTATGAGTAAATGCTAAGTTTTTATGATAGCATATGATAAGCACTATGTTTTTTGACCTATGTTAAAAACAGAGGTGATCACTTTTTTTTTTCCAAAAAAACCTTTGTCAGAGAAATAATGTAACTTGAAATCAATTGAAAGAAACTGCAGTATACCCAAATATTGGATACAGTAAGAGGGTTTATATGCTCTGGCTTAGCATTTGAGCATACTATACTGATGATGGTTTTCAGTACAGCCCAAGCTCACAAGGTAAATGTCTGTTAGCAAGCAGTTTTAACTAACAATGCACTGCTAAAGATAGGGATACCAAACCAAAGTGTACCAAATAGACTAAATTTATGTATAAGAGTATGTATTGTTTATCCACTGCCTGTACAAAAAAGTCCCACAGTGTAATATTTCATTGGAATGGTTGTAGCTTAGATGACAACACACATTCAAAGTGGCATCATTTCGATAAGCTTGTGCAGCATCACAGCATTTATTTCCTTCCATAGTTGCATTTTTAACCAAAATCCCAATAACAGAAGAGTCCAACCACTGAGTAAAGTTTTCTCTTTAGGTTTAGGCCTGGATCAGTCTTTTACAATATCACCCAATGAATCCTGGCATTGTCATCTTGGAATATGCCAGTGCCATCAGGGAAGAAAAAACCCATTGATGGAAAAACCTGGTCATTCAGTCAGTTCGGGTAATAAGCTACCTTCCTTTTTTGGGCACATAATGTTATTGAACCTAGACCTGACCAAATGGAGCAACCCCAGATCATAACAGGCTTGTACAGTAGGCATGATGGGTCAATCACTTCATCTGCCTCTCTTCTTATCCTGGCACACCTATTACTCTAGATCTGGGTAAATCTGGACTCATCTGACCACATGACCCTCTACCATTGTTCCGGAATCCAACTTAAAGCCTTTTTTTTCTCTTGAGCCTCACTGATAAGTGGCTTTCTTAAGGCTTCACAGCTTTTTACTCCCAGTACCTTGAGTTCTGTGGAAATGCTCTTAATTTCTCTGTTAAAGTAAAGTAATTTCTCCCCGGGGATTATTAAAGTATTTGGATTCTGATTCTGATTCTGATTAAAGATAGCCATGAGTTCTAAAGTTCTACTGCTGATTTTTATGAACTTTCTCAGAGTACCGTTACATACCTGTTTCATGCAGATACAACTTTGTTCCATGATACAATGAGGCTGCTGTGGCCTTCCTGCTCACATTGCTCATTCTTATGTAGAGCTCATGGTTATCATGATTTTGGGTTAAGTTAAAAAATGGACCCAGCTATGAACACAGACAGCAAGACTGTCTGGCAGGTGGTATGGATGAAAAGAACTTTAATCTTGACTTTCTGGAACAAAAAAATAAAATAAATAAATTAAAAAAAATAAGAAAACAGACAGAGACCACAGAAGGCACAGAAAAAGAAAAGAAGCCAAATAAAATGTTATAACAGAAAATGACTCTTGTTTTAGTCAAATCTTATCTATTAGGAATAAAATATGAACTTTTTTTTAAGTACTAGCAAGAGTGATCAAATATCTCAACGAAGAGTGTGACAGATGTGTAAATATTTGATATAGATTTTGACAAAGCAGCACATGGCAGCATGCTCTTTTCTGCATACGCACTTGTTTCGTCAGATAATAGGTGTTTGGGAATCTCGGAGTGTAACACCGATTGCAAGTGAAGTGTGAATGACATAAAAGGTAATTAAACATCCTACATAGCTATGGCTTGACAGCGCTTCTTTCAGAATGGCTGATTAACTGAAATATTATAAGGTCTGCTGTATGTGCAGTGGAAGAGGGTGCCTTCAGACATCAACAGATCTATTTATGTATGTGGCTTATTCGGAGATGATAGCCTTACTTTAATTGCCTTTTTAGAAGAAAATGTCATCACAACGTGACAGATAACAAGATCAAAGAGGCATTCAATTTTCAGTCATTGTAATCTAGGCATAGTCAAGTTGACTATATTTAAAGGGCTTTTAACAGAACAGGTTTGTCACAAAGTGGTTTCCCAGAGCAGTTGAGCAGAAGCATCCCCTTGTTCTTCAGCTTTAATGGTGCCTAATATGCTGTGGGAGTTTGACCTGCAGTTATTGCGGCACATCCACCACTTCAACTGCATCAACACATCTGCATGACAAGTCAGCATTTCAGATGTTCATCTGCACAACAAGCAAAACGTACTGATCTGAAGCTAAGACTAAATCTGTGTTTTCTTTTTAGCTAAAAATCCTCACTCAGCCTCTATGCTGATCTGATTTTGTGAAACAGAGCTGGTGCTGTTGCAGGTCTCTGCAGGAAACACACGAGCAGTAACAGGATAATAGTTTCTGATACAGTGAAGTAAAGAAATAGCTTTGTGAAAAAAAGCCACAGAACTTTAGTTAATAGGCTCTTCTGAAGCTAATGTTAAAAAAGGTTTAATCTATTGCAAATGTAATTGGTTAAGTGACTAAAAAGGTCACGTTATTAAATGTATCAGTGTGTGTCAAACTACATTGGTTTTCCTTATATATAATTTTGTGGACAAAGACACCATAATTCAAGTTTCATTACAACCCATTGTGCAAACTGTAACTGAGGGGGAAAGGAGGTCATGAGAGAGTTAGTTGTGTGAGTGACAGAGAGATTTTCAGCAGTTGCACAACAACAGAGGAGGGTATTAGGCCTTGGCATAGAGAAGCTACCAACTGTTGGTCTGCTATAACAGCAATGAAAGAAGCTGCTTTGAGTGTGAAGAGCTTACTTTAATTATCAGACACTGGAGTCAACAGTATGGCTCGCTCTGCCTCTCTCTTTCTTACCCAGGGCAGATAACTTCTACCACACAGTGAAAACAGGGAGCTACGTGTATGACTTTTATACCCTTTTCTGAGTGTAAGCACAAACGCAAGCTCTAAGTGCAGATTTGAAATGACTGAAGCCACGTGGAATTTGGATGCAGCAGCTTAACATTTCAGAGAAATGTGGTTCATGCAGATGAGAGAAGAATTAGAAAAAAAAGGTTATATTAGTCATTCCAAGTGAAGAAGGAATTGTAGTATACATGAGTAGGCAAGCAATTTAACAGAGCAGAAAGCAATGCAAATGGTGATCTTGATGCTAAACAATATAATGCAATGATTGGTCATTAGAATTTTGGGGCTTGGAATGATTTTTTCTGTAGCTATAAGCTGCTGAATCTAAAACAAGGTGCATGTGTGTGAGAGAACTTAAAAGAAGGTGTGTATCATTTGAGCAAATATTCATATTGCATTAAAATGGTCATTAGGGCTAACATGCTAACACAATGGGGAAACATATCTTTTTAGGAGGTTATGAAAGGTACAATACATGAGGCACAATACATGAGTATTGCAGAATCTTTATTGCAGCTTTTTCCTTTAGGTATAATGCATGCATCCCCCCCCCCCGGTTCTCCTTGGTAAATGACTAAAGAAGGAATAATTTTCTATCTCCATGCCATAGCACATGTCTGCCTGGTCCCATATGGGATTATATCACGAATCTAGTATGACAAAAACAAGAGCCTATGTGCAGTACAATCTAAATGAAAACTATAATAAAAGTACTATTACTTAAAGTGCATGAAAACCTATCAATTTTTCACGAGTTTACTTTTTAATGCTTTGGGAATATTTTACTGCACATGGTTCTGTTGTAATATATCTAACAATTTGTCAGAGAATCATTTTGCTAGAGTGGGAATATTTTCAAATGGTGGTTATGTGAACTGGAAGTTTTAAGAGATTAATTTGTTCATCTTAAAGCCACAGGTATGTATGACACATGAGGCACTTGTCTTGAGGACCTGGCTCAAAGAAGATGCCCTGGTTTCCCTAATACAAGTAGATCTTTCCAAAGACTCAGATCCAAAGAGGGCTTTGAATCACTCTTACTCTGATCCGTAATCTGAAACCAATTTGCCCTGTTATATCCTATCAGGAGCTTTATCCCTACAGAAAAGCTGCCAGGACCAAAGGTCTGTAAACCATTGGATCAAAATTTTCCAATGAAACAGGCACCCAATAAAATGCCATTGCCCCTTCTCCTCACCATTTACATTTTAGTGTTTGTTGGCATGAGGAGCACCATGTTATTTCCAATGTTCACAACTATAAAATATACCTAACATTACTTAGCAGGTAATATTAGACAGAAAGCAGAAGAAAGGAAGGCAAATAACAAAGTAAAGAATGACTTTGTCACTGTGACCAGGTTGGTGTTGTCTTTTTGTAAACTTTTCTTTAAGCCCACATTGTTCCTTGAAGTGCCCACACTATACTCATTTACAAGCACCAAACATTATTTTAGGTGTATAATAGATTTGCATGCTTTCATGGTAAAAACTCTTTTATTTTTCATGCCTTACACTGTTTTTTGCACCTTGCCCTACCCTCTATCTATGGAGCTCTATTTGAACTCATGTCTCTTTAAGCCTTCTCCTCCCAAAAAGTTCAGTTTGTTCTGACTGGGCAATTGACCCAGTGAAAATGAGATGATATTTAGGTACTATACCTCTATCACCTTTTCTCATTTCCCAAATTGTACATCGTTTATTCCTCAGTCCCTCCTGCTAAAGAAGGAGGAAAAAAGTTGAGACAATAGGCATTTAATTAAATGTGATATCCTTGCCTCAGAGCATTTTTTTCAAATTGACATCAAGTAAATATGATGTTTGACAGTTGACATAACTGTATCATACAATGTTTTATTATAGCCCAAGTACAGCTGGATTTTATGATCTCAGGTGTAACAGTGCTTGGCACATTTTATATTTAGGGCTACTTTTAAAGTTTTAGAGCTCCTTCAGCAAGTCTCCTCTCCCCTCTGTACTATGTGCTCCAGGTGCATTACAGAAACTGAAACATCCCATAACAGGACATACTGAAAATGATTTTCCGGGTCACAGACAGGAGGATGGAGGACAGAGGAGATGAGGAGGCACAAATTTGAGAACTGACAGAAGCCTTCTGAGTAGAATTATGGTAAATTTCCAAGACCCAATGATCAAAAAAGACCCAGAGTTCATACCTTAAACTGACCCAAAACAAGAGCTCCCTGTAGAAGTAGCTAACAAACAACCAAGCCAAATGTCATAAAACTATGTAAAGATGAGAACCATGGACAAAGAACTCATTTATAATTGGTGTGGTTGCTGATCACTGTCTTTAAAGTTTCAAATGTTTGCCTACAGGCATAAAAATATAGTTAATCCTTTAATCATGTTAACTTCACAATATGAAAGCACTAAAGATTACCATCAAAAAATAAAATTGATTCATTGTTTATTTCAGCTACTCAGACACCAAGAGTGAACCCAGCAAAATTCTTGTTTGCTCATAACAGTTGGTGTAAAAAAAATCACATACTACAAATGAAACCCTGTAGGCAGTTCATCTGCACTGTTTTCTCCCTTTGACAAAGACTTTGGGCTTTATTATCTGGCAGGCCTTTTATGTGCACAAAAAAAGGAATGTAACACCCTGAGGTAAAAACCCCCAAAAGCCTAATACAGACTTTAACACAGCATATGGCAAATCAGCAAGAGATCTTTATATGATAGTGGAGGTGTAGGTCTTAATCACATCCTTTAAAGTGGCAAAGATAAGAACTATATTTAAAAAGTGTTTTTCAGAATATACACACACCCATATATCTAATATAGATGTAGGATTTATGCCAAGTGCAATCTTTCTGTCCTTCCTCTTAAAAATCACAATCACACACACACACACACACACACACACACACACACACACACACACATGCCCATTCACACACACACACACACATATACACACACACACACACACACACACACTATGACACACACAC
>VUQH01057342.1:0-25451 GCA_015106775.1 Etroplus canarensis
CTGAGGTTAATTGGGCAGTCATATAATACCACCTTAGATTGGGAAGCTGAAATCCTCCCCTCTCATAAGGCAGGTATAATAGTTTAAGACGAAGTCTGGCTTTCTTATCATTCCAGATGAATTTTCCTAACAGTTTGTTAAGTTTATCATAAAATGTCTTTGGTAAAGGCAGTGGGAGTGTTTGAAAATAATATAAAAACTGGGGTAAAATAGTCATTTTTATCAAATTTATTCGGCCAACCATGGAAATAGGCAAGGAAGACCAGCGATTCAGTGTCTCAGTTACTCTCTCCAGTAGGGGGTTATAATTTGCTGGAATTATGTTACTTATTTCAGGAGTAATTTTAACACCTAAATACCTGAAGCCTTCTGTAGCTGTTGCAAATGGGGTGTTTATAACAGGATTCTCTCTTTCCCGGCCTATTGATAGCTAAACCCTAATACAGTTCTTTGTAACAAAAACACTGAAAACCAGGCCACCTTCAGAATAGTTGTTAAAACCTTGAATACAACATCATTCCCATGAACATGCGGTGCAAGGACTCTGAATTGTTTCAAAGCTGATCTTGTCATATCTTATCAGATTTATCTTGTCATTGATCAGATAAGCCAAGACGTTGAATTCATGGTACATGGGCAAAGACATGCACTTATTTTAGACTACATTTTTACGGTGATTACAGCATGAACACTAATGGCAACCAAGCAGCTGACAGAATTATACTGCAAAATCTTCATTCTCCACTTTCCTGTAATATTTATAACAGAAAGAAACTGGTGCTATGGATTACAGCAGTGACATTGTAAAATTATTGTTTAATGTTGTCAGATCTAGCTTGTATGAGAATTCTTCAAGCACTTAACTGGGGAAAAAAATCTGCTAATGAAGCTCATGTTACACAAAGGAAAACACTACTGCAGTCACCTTGTGGTGAGACCATTTTTCAGCAAGCTTGTGAGGAAATTTGACTTCTTTTCAGATGTTTATTCTGTCCATATTAGTTTTGATGTAACTACTGTTAAAGCACAAGGAAGTTGTCATAACTGTTGATTAGTCCCGATTTCAGATGGCGTTGTAATCAGTAAGCTGTATGTGCATGATGTCTGTGACCTCCACAGTTTTCGTTCTTCCTCAGTCTGTGGTGCAGCTACATATTTAAATGTAGAACAATTTCTAAAGGATTGCACTAATGAAAAATACAAATTAAGTTAAAGGTGCTTTCTAACAGCAAGTCTTGATTAAGTAACTAATGCAGGAGCTTGTTTCGTTTTTGATTCACTTTAATGAACCATTCAAACTGCTTTTTTCTCAGAACTGCCTAATGATTATTTTCAGACTGCACAATCTTGCAATCACTTTGAATAACCCAAGTAACATCGAGGACGAATGCCATTCAAATGACTAACCTCATATTCTTCATATTTTGACACAGAGAAAATATGGTTAGACATCTTTTATGACCTTTTTTTCCTTTTCCCTTTTTGAAGACGTCTTCAATCTAAAAAGTTCAAGTCGGATCATAGCTTGTAACTGGGGACTATTCTGGAAACGTTTTCTTTTAGTGCGGACTCCAAATGCCTGCTAGAGGTTACCTTACTGCTTTGAATCTAAAAGCTAGACTACCTCCACTCGTATACAGAGGGAAGAAGTGAAAATGTTCCACCAAAGTGAAATATCGCTGTAAGTGGGAGTGTCTGGGTTGCTGTGGGGGAACGTTAGAGGAAGTGGTAATGATGACAGCTCTAACTCAGTGCAGGTGCAGTAAAGCATGGCAGGTTGGTCAATTGCCCAGAACCCATTACTTCTCCCTGGAGACCAACCTTGTAATGTGCTAGGTACCTTCTGTAAAGGATTGACCTATTGTCAACAGAGAAATCACTCAGGTTTTACATAAAGACACAAGAGTACCCCGCAAGGTTATGCAGACAGGTTAAGAGTGTATTACATGTGTGAGTGCACTGTTTGCAAACATTACACATTATACAAGAAAATACCCTGAAATAAGGGTTTCCTTCATTATTAGACCAACTAAATGCTTTCTTTGTACGGAAAACAATAGAGCACTAAAGCAACCGGCAACATGTTCTCTTGCTGGAAAGGTGTAATATTTGCCTGTTGAGCTCTAGGAGACACTTTGCATGTTGCCTGTGAATATGAAATTCATACTGTTTCACTCTCGTTGTGAGTGCCTTTACAGAAGCTCTAAACATTTGTGACTGTGCCGGAGATGGGAATAGGATGACCTTGGGTGTCAGATACATCTCTGTTCCTGTGTCATCTTCAGACAGCCACTGTTTGACCACTATCTACTAGATGCATTCTATCCGACACTTGTAACAATAGTGTAAATGGGACGAAAATTGAGCTCACCTTAAAGGCGGACTTCAGTCCTCTTGAAGGCTGAAAGCCCTGGATGAGCCCAGTGCCCAGTGGCAGCTCAGAGTCCTTGTTTTGCTCCCTGAGACATGTGTAATCAGAGAGAAAGTCCAGCACAGATTACAGTCTTCAATCAGTCAGTGAGGAAAATGATATGTACATCATTGTCTCTGCTGCACATCCCAGGCACTGTCAGCCTGCATGCATATTACCTGTGTCAAAGCTGCCAGAGACATGATGAGAGAAACTGAGAGCCATCACAGAGCCGCCACTCAGGGGGGTGTTGGGTCTCTGAGCACAGCAGCCAGATTCAGTCTCCATGGGGACTCTACTCTGACCTCTGGGATGTTGTTGACACCATTTAATGTACATTTTCAGATACAAAACGTCTCCTTTCATATCACAAATTGTTTTCAATGGTCTGAAGGCCAGCTCGTCACAGAAAAAAATACTCGGCACACACTTGCAGTTTTTCTTGACTCAGGAAAGTTGAAGCTGCTTGACCTTGAGGTTCACAATAAAGGGAGTTATTTCATAGGGAGTGGAAACTATATGACTGCTGTGAGGAATGGCTAAAAATTATCCCCACTAATCTTCTCATAGATCTCTAACATCATCTTATGCAATTGTCTCCTCACTAAAAACAGACACATACTGTGTATGAGTACAAAGGATGGTATAATGTGGGAAATTTTGATGTAGATGTTACATTGTTGTTGATTCAATTTTCACAGTTGGATTTGGAAAAAACATACATACAATAAATGCAAAACAGTGGGAGAGTAAAATTTCACAATAAAGATAGCAAAGATAGAGCCGATCTGAATTCCACCCTCTTGAAAAAGAACGTAGTCAGACCATAATTTTCCTGAGACAAGAGTGTTAAATTTGAAGCTGTGAAGGGCACCTCTGCATAGAGAAGGATGATAGAAGATGATTTGCAGCCACGTGCACACCATGCTTTTCTACCTGGTGAACAACTTTAAATTTTACCATTCATAATGGCCAAAAATATATGAAAAATGAAATCTACACGTATACAGCTACTAGTTGTGGCCATCAAGTTTACATGATAGCCCCCCTGTCCCACACCAGGTATCTGTTCACCTTGAGAAGTCCAGACCTTAACGCAATGTCAACACAAGTGCTTTCTAGCTCGACGATTCTGTTTGTCTCCTTTGGTCCTGCTGGGGCTCCGGAGGGAGGTCACCAAATAGTCTCTGGAGTAAAAAAAGAAAAAGGCACTGACCTTCTGCTAAATTGGCCACATTCAGAAGACAGCGAATATCAGGTTATTGAGTTGATACATGCTGTGTTTCCTTGCCTGGGGAAAATGATCTGCACTATTGTCTGCCTTCTGCAGTTGATCAAGGGCAAGTATGTGTCAAGAATGTTGAAACGCAGGGCACTTTTTAAAAATATACTTTCAAATGTCCTCCTAATGGTTAAAGAGAAAAAGCAACATAAGTACCCTGCTGTAAACAAAATATTAAGCAGGATGGTAAGTGCTTTTCACTTATGAAGAGGCTTGCAGTTCATATCCAAAGGAAAATTAAATAAAGGCTTTATGCTTTAAATTCTGTGAAATGTTTTGAGCAGAAAAAAAGGACAGATTGTAAATGAATGCAGCTGCAGAACCCCAACAATTCATTGCACTGTACTTTCAAGTTGTTGATTCCTTGAGAAAGGCAAATAATAGTCATTTTGCAAAATTGCAGGCCTATCCTTCAACAACTGGGGAAAACAGTTAAAATTGGGCACGGATAGGGAAGAAGCAGCCCTCTCGCTGAAGTATTTTGTATATTTGGGACAGCATAATGAAATAAGTCATTTCTGCCAACAGTTCACATTACCTCCCAATGGTTAAGAACCATAATCCCAATATCGTTCTGGATTCTATCACACATACAGTTGGAAATGTTATTGCATGATTACAGTGTTCCTTTCCTTCTGCATATTTATTGTATTTATGCATTTTGCACATGAATTGGAAGAGAAGTTGAACACCATGTACAATTACAGTGCTATTCAAAAACAGAGTTAGAAGAACCAAATCTATTTGGTGCAATAAAAACACACAAGCAACTTGTAGTGTAAGCACTGCTTGAAATGATACCTGTCTATCATGAAAACACAGAAGTCATATAATAGAAAAAGCTTTCCTTCTGGGCTCCAAAAGAGGACACAAGCTGAATTGATTCGTTGTTTTGCAAAATTTGCTCCAGAGTTCAAACTGCATCAGTTACAATTTGCAACTAAGTGTGTGTGCAAAGGCATCACCAAACCTAAGTCAAATCTAAACCTTGCATGTAGCCGTGTCTCTTTTTACTCCTTTTGAAAGCTCTTGTCATCTGGGTGATGCTGACATACGAGTTTGAGAACACAAAAAGAGGAGCTTGAAGAAAGTTAGACTCAAATCTAGGTGGTTAGTTGAAAAGTGAGTGTGGATAGTGTCACGCTCAGCAGCCACCTGATCTCGCTTTCCTCCCTGTAACCTGCCGAGCTGACACGGAGGATCGCCCACTGATGGCTCCTTTTATCTGCCACAGCCAGAAGTACCGTGATTCTTCCTGTTACAAGGCAGTGGCACTTTGTCAAGCGAGACAAACTTATCCTGGGTCTGATACCGGACTTACGAGTTATGATTTGCATCACAAAAGCTTAAAGCAGATGATACACAATCAGTGGGAAGTTATAGTCAGGGTGCAGGAATATTATTGAATTTCAGACCCCAAAACATCTTAAAGCACTCAAATTTTTTTTTTTTTAAATCTGCAACAATTTACAACTGAAAAAAAAACACGATTCTCAGTGCTGATCGTCCCTGAGGTCTGTGCATCATAGATTTCATTCCTGCAGGGGAGCAAAGATTATTACAATATTCAGATTACCGAGCAGGGGAAATTAATTGGACTAATTAACATACAAGTAAATGATGATACCGTTAACACATTTCATTAACTCAAACTGTCATTCTATGTTCCTGGTGCACTTGGTATTGCATTACAATGAATTAGATTCATTAAATTATGCAAATGAAAGGAATGGCAAAATGAACAAGTCCTTCTGAACATTGTAGACTACATTTTCAGTAAACTGACTAAGACTCAAAAAGTTATGCGTTTTTCCCTCAGATTTACCAGATAAAGCTTTTCAAAGACTACCATTTTAAATATGTTCACAGGCACTAAAACCAGGTAGGCTATAATACATTTTTTAAACTCTGATTCTACAGCCCAGAGTCTACTATTTAGGAAAAAAGTGACTGTACCTAATTAGTAAATTGTCCCATTTAGTTGAGGAGTTCAAGATATTGATGCAGCACGTGTCACAGCTTAGGGTAATAAAAATATTAATAAATTAGTGAGAGGAATTCAGGTGTGCATTTTGAAGCCAGAAACAGCAGCTTATTTCAAAAGCTTTCTTGATAAGTCGGATATAGACGCATGCAGGTTACCTGTCAAGGGTTTTTTTTTCAAAGTCATGAGACAGTAGTTTTGTTCTCCAGCAACAGAATACGTTCCTGACATTTCTGTGTGACATTAACTTGTGGTTAATTGTAGGGTCCGCACCTCTCATTGGCCTCAGTGACTTCTGATTTTATCATAGCTGTGCTACACTGGGAAGGTCAAGGGGTCAAACATACCTCACATCCTGATCCCTTGGCTGTAGTGACATCTACTGGACTACTATCCCACAGTGTGAGCTTTGCAAAGAGCAGATGTGTCTTCAAAGAGAAAAGCAAAAATTCAAACTGGTCTCACGTTTAGTCGTTTTAGTATGAAATATTAAACCGCCCTCGCACAGCGCACATGGTACAACCAAGATACATTAAAAAAGAAGAAATCAAAATTAAAGAGCATTCAAGTGTAACAGAAACATTTATATTGATGTTATATTGACATATTTATACAGAAGAATGGAGTGAGAATAAACCTTCAGTGTTTAGCACAGAATAAGATTTTCTTTGTGTGTTTCGGCGTCTTGCTATTTGACTCAGATGGTAATTTAAAATCTCTTAAGCGAAACAAGTGGCCATGGGACTAAAACTGATCACATTACAGAAAAACAAAAGAATATGCCATGAGTAAATTTACTGTTCAGTGTGTACGTCTATTCAATTTAACAATTAAGCAGTTTGGAGGTGGCAGTAGAAAAAACAAGAGAATGTAACATACAGTTAAAGAAAAACACACAAAAATAAAAAGCAATGTACATTTACTGACAATGGGTATAACAGACAGTTTCTTGGGAGGCATACAAAACATTTTATACAAAAGGATGAACAACAAGATTAAAGTGTTGAGAGCAGTGACGTTGAAGAGTATCACTTTTTAGTAATACACAGATTTTTCAAGTGAGCGACAGGACTGATGGAGCAAGATACTGGCGAAAACTTCTCCAAATGGGTTTCCATAACATGAACAGGGGTTGCTGTTCTAAATAAAAATTATAATAAAATGTCAACTGACACAGTAGGACTTAATATGCAGAGGTAACACAATGACAGCTTCATTCACCTCAGCTCTTCCATCCATCAAAAACATTTTCCCCTCAGCATCCCACTCCATGGCCCGAGAAGCTATAGGGGTGATTTACTCTACTTATATCACACAGTCACAAGTCACCCTGAGTTTGTTTTAAAATTTGGCAATTACCTCCAAAAAATGGCTTTTTTTTCTTTATATTACAACACATTTTTGTTTGGAAGTCCTCCAAAAAGGTTTTACAAAAACACGCGAATTACACATAATGGAGCCGTTTGAAATATTCTAGACCTTTAATATCGCAAATGCATCGTTTATGTAAAGCCTGATATAAATAGCTGTTCAGTCAAAATATTTAATAGGCAAATAATGTGTATTATATCAACAGTATATGTTTCAGAGGAATTACAATACAAAATTCTGATTGTTTTTCATTTTAACCTGCAAAATGTAGTAGGCTTTTAAAAAAAGCAGGAAGGAGGGCTTTGCAAGCAGACTGCAAGGAAACAAGAATGCATAATAACAAAAAAACATAACATGTAAAATTTGCATGGGAATAAACAATATTTTTACTTCAGCTGGATAAAATTAGCTCTGCTGGGAGATTTAGTCTTTGCACATAGGAATATGAAAAAAAAAATCCTGCTTATCAAGGACATCATCCAAATATACCATGACCAAAGGCAAGAAAAAATTGCTCAATTTACCAATAATTTTCCATGAAACTCACATTATTAACAAATAAGTAAATTTAAAACAAACTGGAATCCTACATTTCCAACTACACAATATTGTACAAAATAAGGCATTTCCTTGTGTGTTTACTGCAATGTCTTTTTCCACCTTTGCTTGTTTTCCCTCAGTATAAATTGAGGATGGACATGGACAGACTATTTCTGTGTTAAAATATATTTATTTATATATTTATAATTTTAGTTTTTCCTTCAAAACTTGAATAAAAATGCAGGTAGGAGTATACAGTATTAGAGAGGGTGTAGAAGTTTCTAGGTGGAGTGTAAATCACTCCATGACTTCGCCGGGCGCTACTGTGGTAACGAGCTGGAGTGGGATCTCTGCGTTGGCTAGGATGTCCTGGGCGTTGCTTGAGCCCTGTTGGATGTTGGTGAGGATGAGGGTGGTCCCGCCTGCCGTGGCGATGATACTGTCTGAGGACCCTGTGGATTCCATCGAGGCCACCACAGCGCTGCCAGAGTTCACGCCTTTTTTGTTCTGATGAGTTTTAATGTGCTTCGCCAGGTGGTCGCTCCGCATGAAGCGCTTGGAACATTCTGGGCAGACAAACTTCTTCTCTCCTGCCAGAATGAGAAAATGTAGTTTCAAAGACAGAGTTTGATGCTGAATACATTTAGAGAGGGTTAAGCAGCCATCTACCACCAGACAGATCGGAAGAAGATAAAAAAAGGAAAAGAGGCAAGCAAAGTTCAATTTGATTGATCCATGAATAGACGTAACACAAAAAAAACAAAAGACAGAACTGTCAGTGACATCCACGTTCTTAATAGTTTTATTGTGTGCTGCTCCTGAATGCTGTATGACCTGGGTCCAATGTTTAATCTGAATTAGTTTCCTAAAGCCAGTCTGTCACTGACAAAAATGACAAATTGATGCTATACAACTGATTACAATTATTACCAATTAGAAGCCTACAATCATTGAGCATCCTCTTGAAAAGTTAACTGTGAATGCTAACTGTTCATATCCTCCAGCTGACAGCGTAATGAAATGCTACTTTAGCCCATCTTGTCAGAGGCCTCGTTCTACCAGTGATATGGGAAGATGATAACAGTATGACCAAGTGGTGATATCCCTTTCAAAGGTCTGTACTGCCATTAAGTGTTATCAGACACTGTATGTTATTATATTGTGCTGCTATATTTATCTGGATTTTTCATACATACATACATTCATTCACACTTGCTGCATTTCATAGGGCACAATCTAACAATTGTGACAAGGTTTACAGCTGGAACATACAGCTAAATACTACTTTAATGTTTTTGCTGCATAATCTGGTGTTAACAGATCCTTTGAACTGACTGCAGAACAAATTGTTTAAACCTCATTTTGAGCTATAAAATTCCCACCAAGCCTGTGAATCTGGATGTTTTTCACAATGGTCTTCAATCCTAACCTGACATTTTAAATCCAGAGGGGGACAAATGCTGTTATTTCTTCCCTGACTCACACTTTGCAGGGCACAAATTAACACATTTTACTGATTTTATGGATGCTTTCCTGATGTGCAAACATCATGGGAGCAAAAAAAGGGCACCTGTGTGTGTTCTCCTGTGCCTCTGCAGCTCATCGCTGCGTGTGAACCTCTTCCCACAGAACATCCAGCTGCAAACAAAAGGTCGCTCCCCTGAATGCCAGCGCAGGTGTGCGCGCAGGTGCGATGTCTTTCCATATACTTTCCCACAGCCTGCGATGTGGCAGATGTGTTGCTTCTTCTTCCCCATGCTAGATCCTCTGAGAAACACAGGTATTGACATTAATGATTCTGATATATAGATTGGAGAGCTAATTAAAGCACCAGTAAGGCTTACTCACCTCCCACCGGACTCTTTGCAGTTTGGGCAAGTGCATGCCACTCTGCGCAGCCTCTTACCCTCTTGGCCCAACTGGTCCTCCTCATCCACCAACCTGACCCGAAGGTGGGACAGATCGCTTGTGTTCAGGGTAGAATCAGTGCCAAGCTGCCAGTCTCCAGAGTCTGGCTCTTCCTTGATCTGAATATCTAAAAATTAAAATATACGTTAATATTAACACAGTCCCCAGTAATAACTGGCCAAAAAGCCCGAACAGTGAGAGCTGCTTTGTTACTGTGTGTGACTGACAGCAAGGCAGCAAATTTAATGTATCAATGACAATTCTGATGACTAATTAAGCATACCCTGTGGACTTTTTGGCCCACATGAGTGGCAGAAAATGGGTGGATGGACTTTGCTACAATCAGAAATTTCATCACAATGTTTTGACAGCAGTAATTACATAAAATTTAACACAAAGACGTTTTAAGGATATAAACAATGAGGCTCGATAAAACAATCAAAGCAAACTATATTGACAATGAAAACCTTCAATGATCAGAAAAAGCGATAAACTAAAAGCTTTAAAATTGAGAGGGCTTTCTTGGTGTCCTCCACTTCACATGATGCTGGGCATATAAATAAGACTATTATAGAAGATTTTTTTTACAGCAGACATTTTGACTTGGAAGAAAAGCACAGCTGTAATAATTTAGCATTATTCACATGTTTCTGTAAACATGAGTGTTTCAATGATATAACATCCTATAAAAAGTATTCAACCCCCCTTGGATTTTTCACCTTTTATTGCTTTAATAAATGAAATCATGATCAATATAATTCTTTACAAGAATTTGAAAAAAAAGCTTCTGTCATGTCAAAGTGAAAACAGAGTTTTACAAATTGATGTCAATTAATTAAAAATATATAAGGTAAAATAAATGTTTGCATAAACATTCACTCCCTTTAAACGGACTGACCTAATTCAGAAGAGGTCCAGCTAGTTGATTCCAGCAGTGTCACCATTAGTAAAATGGAGATCAACTGAGTGCAGCTGATGTGTCAAGTGACTGTAGTATAAAAACACCTGTGTCTGGGAGGTTCAGTCTCTCTTTTGTAGTATTCCTGCTACAATTGTAACATGAGGACAAAAGAATACTCCAAGCAACTCAGAGAAAAGATCATTGAAAAGAATAAGTCAGGAGATGGCTCCAAAAAGATGTCCAACTCACTGGACATCCCACAGAGTTCAGTCAAATCCATCATTAAGAAAAGGAAGGAGTATGGCACTTAACTAATTCTGCCTTGAGCTGGCTATTCTCACAAACTGAGTGACTGGGCAAGAAGAAGACTGGTGAGGGAGGCCACCAAGACACCTATGACCACTCTGAAGGAGTTACAAGCTTAAGTGGCTTAGATGGGAGAGGATGTATATACAACAACTGTTGCCCATGTTCTTCACCAGATGAAGCTGTATGGAAAAGTGGCAAAGAGAAGGAAAAAAGTTCACCTGGAATTTGCCCAAAGTCAATTGGAAGAATGTTCTTTGGTCTGATAAGACTAAAATTGACAGGGCTTGAGCTGTTTTGCAAGGAAGACTGGAGAAAAACTGCATTGTCCAGATGTGCCAGCCTGACTGAGACATATCCACACGGACTCTGTGTTGTGATTGCAGCCAAAGCAAGCAGCCAAAGCA
The DNA here is from genome assembly GCA_015106775.1 of Etroplus canarensis. Taxonomy (NCBI): domain Eukaryota; kingdom Metazoa; phylum Chordata; class Actinopteri; order Cichliformes; family Cichlidae; genus Etroplus; species Etroplus canarensis. The sequence goes on from VUQH01057342.1 coordinate 11,110, forward strand.
ACCAAATGCCATAAAATGTTTTGATTGGTTGATGTGGTGCATTTATCTACCAATAGGGGTCTGACTTTTTTTTTTTCCTTTTAAGTGCTCTCCTTCCTGCCTTCCTTCTCCTTTCTTCCTGCAAAAAATATACACCAAACACATTAAAAACTCACTAAAAAATCATTTAAAAATTATTAATCATAAGTCAGCCCCTCTCACCATGGAGGGTTGCATCTGGAAGGGCACCCGGCAGCAAACCTCTGCCAAATTACCAATGCGGATTAATCCACTGTGGCAACCCCTTGGTGACAAATACAAGGGAGCAGCCAAAAGGTACATTTTCAATCATAAGTCTGGTTTTACTTGGCCCATTAACACAATTTAAAAACTGGTATACAGTTTGAAGTGTGCACTTTCAACACTAGTTGAAACAGAGACTCCAGAGGGGTAATTTTTATTAGTTTGTAAAAATCTATTTACACTTTGACAGGAAAAAAGCTTTTTGTTTTTTTTGTGATTCTTGCCAAAAAAGCAAAATTATATTGACTATGATTTCATTTAATAAAGTAATAAAAGGGTTAAACATCCGGGGGGGGGATACTTTTCATAGGCACTGTAACATGCAAAATTTTAAGATCTTGAAACCAAAGCATCTGAATGAATTTCAGGCTAGCCTGTCCTGGTGATGATCTTATGCAAAAAGTTACATGAACTAATACATAAAAACTTATTAATAATGAAAAAATTAAATAGAACAGAAAAGATTAGTGAACCTGTGTACACAGGATTGTCAGCTTTGAGCACCAAAAACTAATTTCATTGACCTTCATTGTATTAGTATAATAAATACAATATTTGAGTACATTATAGCAATTTACAAGTAATTTCCTCAAGAAAGACCTTTGTGGAAGACATTAAATGGGTTGGATTTGAAAGTAAACATGCCAGAAATTAAAATGTACAAAGATTAGCACACAGTTATGGGATGTAAATTAATTAAAGACCATTTTGACTTTAAAACCTTTAAAAATGCCCCAGACAGTCTTAACATGAATTTTGAGTTATATTACTTATTAGACCTTTACTCACAGGTGGGTTTGGCTACACTAGGAATTGCCAAAGATCAAAAAGTTCACGTACTAATAACAACAGCAAAGGTCTAATTTGTCCCAGTCTGAAAAGATGTAACTAAGCTAACAGCGGAGTCAGAGAAATGTCAATTAGGTACAGTCACAGATGCCCACATAGCCATTAGAAGAGGACAAATTAGTTAAAATTATAACTTAGGTTCATCATGGGGATGCGGACTCTTTGAGAAGTTTTTTCCCCCCTGTCTGAGTATTTAAAGAGCTACTGTACCTGCAGGAGTATTGGTCGCTCCTTCCTGTTGGGCCACTGAGTTGACTGTGACCGTTTGTAGGTTGGGCATCTGCCCTGTGCTGATGTTACCCAGTGACAGGGTCTGGACTGGAGCCAGAGTTATCTGCTGGGGCGGTGTGGTGGGCAGCTGGAGGTTCTGAAGGTTCTGCACTCCTTGCACCTGAAACGTCTGCCATTGTATCTGACCCGATGGCGTAACTGTCTGAGCTTGGATAATGAAGGTTCCCGGGTTAATCAGTTGTACATTCTGCAGACTCTGCCCACTTGCTGCCACTGACTGGATCACTTGTCCATTAGTGGTCTGAACAGGCACCTGTTGCAGCTGGATGATTGGCTGAGCTGAGGACACCTGGACATTTTGCTCCTGATTCTGTTGGACAAAGCCTTCTTGGAGACCAGAACTTGAGTCGGCTTGGTCTGTAGCCACCGATGATAATGGAGTGTTTTGGGTTAGCAGACCAGCTTCGCTTGCTGGAACATGTAGCTGAGAGGAAGACGTTGGCACAAATATCTCAGAATTTGCATTTGAGTCATTTACTGGTAGTGTCTGTGAGAGGTGGTCATCTGTTTTAGCCAGACTCTCTGAGCCATCCACAGGCTGACTTGCCATAATTAGCTGGCCATCAGCAGTGACTCCTGTTGCTATAGTCTGAGCACCAGACAGGCCAAGGGAGTCCAAGTCCACGCTGTTAATAGGAACAAAGGTAATGTTCCCAGGCAAACCCACAGGCACATTAGCAACAACCTGGCCCTGGTTGTTGAAGGTGGAGCTGCCAATAGAAACCCCCTGGATCTGCTGGACATTAGCAGTCTGTGAAATGAGGTTCTGGTTGTTGTTAAGGATGTTTGCAGATGATGTCACACTGAGACTCTGGCTACCATCAGGCAAGATTTGAATCTGCCCTGTGGCATCCTGAGTCAGGGTTGGTCCTTCCACGCTGGTCGTGGAGAAGCTCAGCTGTCCATCTGCTGTCTGAATCTGAGGAATTACTTGGTACTGAATGTTAGGCACTGAATTGGCAGAGGAGTCATCCGTTCCCGACGTCACAAAGATTGGCTGACTTTGTAAGTTCTGAAGAGGAAGAACATACTGTCCATTTGATGTTAATATTCCTTGACTTTGGATCTGTATTATTCCGGACTCATCTTTTGCTGTTGTTGTGGGGGTTAATACCTCCCATTTGTCTGTCCCAGTAAGCTGCGTAGATGGATCTGATGTCTGAGAAAAAAACAATGACATTAAATAAAAACACTTATTCAGAAATCTATTTATAGATTTAACTGTTTAAGATTTGCAGAGAGACCATTATTAGAAACATGAGGGGCAAACAGCTACATGCTCAAAAGTATTCTGTTTAGTAGAGCTCACAGAAATTTAGAGGTCTGTTTGCCATTCTTTTTGATGTTCATGTAACTGTGTTCATTCCCTTGGTCTTTCAGCAGCATTAGCACAACATTAGACAATGTACAGACACTGTTCTAGTCTCACTGACCACTCAAGGCTCTTTAGTCTACAGTAAGGCCCCAGATGCCTAGAGGATTAGAACCAAGGACCTTATTGCTTTGAGGCACGATGCAAGTGCTAATCACTCCACCCATTATTATTGGCATCCTATATCATTGCTACAGAGGCCAACTAGGGAAACCCTATGCCTGGGAATACTAACTGCTTCACCTAATGGCATTTGATGGTTTCATTTTTCTTCTATGGTGGCCTGTGGACCTCTTCAGACAGTCTTTGAGTTGTTCAATGCACCCAGATTTGGCATGAGGCAAAACAAACTTGAGCAAAAGAGCACATCTGAGTTTGTGCTGAACAATTCAAACAGGTACTACATGAAGTTTCCTTACTCTCGTGCCATGACACCACCGCTGCAATGTGTTAATTTCAATACAAATCTTGTTGCAGCTGTTTTAACGTGAATGCCTGGAATCAGTGTGTCTTGCTTCATAGCAGACATCAGAATCAGAATCAGAATACTTTATTAATCCCCGGACGGAATTGTAGATTCTTAGCAGTGTTTTGTTCTCATTTGTTTTCAGTAAATAAATATTGAGCAACACTGTGCATAAATACATCAATAAATTGGTACCAAATGGAAATAAAGAAAAGAAACAACTTTCTCCTATGAAAATATGAAAACCAAATACTCCAACTTTACTTTGCAAACACATAATGTGGTGCAACCTGAAATGGTCCCTGAATGAAACTGTGCAACAGCAAATACAAACAGGGTTACATGTAATATCTATTTTTGCTAGAAATCTTCAGCGTCAAAGCACTACAGCATAATGGCCAGAAGACTTCCCATCCCATAAAATATAGGCAGAGGTAGGAAGTAATACACTACAAATTATTTGGTACTGTACTTGAGTATTTATTTTCTTTACAACTTTTTACTATGGCAGTATGGTGGCACAGTGGTTAGCACTGTAGCCTCACAGCGAAAATCCAACAACCTGCTAGCTTAGGCCCTTCTGTGTGGAGTTTGCATATTCTCCCTGTGTTTGCACGGTTCTCTCAGGGTGCTCCGGCTTCCTCCTACAGTGCAAAGACATGCAAAGGGGTTAAGTTAACTGTCGATTCTAAATTGACCGTAGGTGTGAATGTGAGCTTGAATGATTGGCTGTCTCTCTGTGTTGGCTCTGCAACAGACTGGTGACCTGTCCAGGGTGTACCCTGCCATTCGCCCTATGACAGCTGTGCTAGGCTCCAGCACCCCACCCCTGCGACCCTGAATTGGATAAGCAGAAGAAGATGAATGAATGAACAACTTTTTACTTTGACTCCAAACATTTTAACTACTACTTTCTGCTCCTTACATTTTCAAAACACGCTCATTACTTTAGGTCTAATGCATTTGTGGGGATTTACTGTTTATTTCACCTCACTGCATCCTGCATCAAACTGAACTGAATCTAAATAGAGGGACACAATAACACATAAAAGAGAATCCTATTGGTGAATCCATCAAAGATGCTTATTGTGTGTGACTGGTGTAAATGATGTAGACATGAAAGAAGAAAAAAAACAAAATTATGCACTATACAGCATTTGTATGTTCCTGTGGAGGCAAAGTCACCCGTTTACAATGTAGAGCTAGCTTTTTTCCATCTGCATTATTTGTCTCTGCTTGCTTTTATAATGGTTGTTTAAGCTGAGTACATTAATTTAGAATAACTAACAGAAATTGAAATAAAGTTCTACTTGCTTGCATTAGGGATGTGTGTGATATCAGATGAAATAAAATGTCTATTGTTTTATATTCTGCCCCACTGTTTATTTCATGGCACTGCAAAACACAGTTTACTAAGGATGCTCCTGGCTGCAAATTTACTAGTTGGTTTAAGATACAAATAATGCATAAGTATTTAAGCACATTTGAAACCATTTGTCACATTCTTCAATAATCAAAATGTGTTTTAAACACTGCTGAAATGTGCTACACTTTGCGCCGTGAGTAAACTTGTGCACACACAGTGCTAGCAGCAGTAGTACTTCTTTGCAGGTTAGTGTTCACACAACTGTGCAGAATGTGGTTATACACTACTTCGGTTGCATGGTTATGTCAGTTTACTCTATACACAGCCGGCATACAACAGCTCATTTTCTATGAAAAACTACTGCAGAACTGCATTACTTCCAGCTATTGCCATCTATCCCACACTACAAGTCTACTTTCCACCGCTTGTTTACAATTTCCCATCACAGCGAGAAAAAGGTGCAACCCAAAAGCTTTCGCCTAACAAGTGGGGGCTTTTGTACATTAATGAAAGAGGAATAATTCATTTATGTGACTAGTATTTCTGATGCTAACTAGCAAGAGTAACTAGTATTTGTTCTGTTTATAGCAAAATTTTTTCATCAATTGGAAACAGGAATACCAACATAGCCTAATTCTTTTCTACAGATTAAGCGGGAAAAGTTCGACCTTTACATTTGATATTTTATACACAAATATTTATGTTAGGCCTGTATTCGCCTGTTTTTGAAAAGTATTTTTTACATTTATATAGTATTTATATAATATTTTATATTTTTACATTCTTAATTGAATATTTTCCCAGAAGTTCTAAATAAAAGGAGGGAGAAAAAAAAAAAATTCACACATGAATGAGTGCCATTCATCTGAGTATATAATTTAAAATGTAAAAACTAAACTAAACTAACTAAACTATTACTTTATTGAATTAACAGGAAATGTACTACACTGTGATATATGTCATTATTGTGGTGAGATTTTGGTCCTATTGCACAGCCCCACCTTGCGTCAATATTATTTTTAATATTATATTGATGAAATTAAGTTTATTTAGTTTTTCACAAAATAACTAGTAGAAATGTCTATTAAAGAGCCACTTTTAATTTTTATACTTAAGAGTACATTTCAGAACCTGCACAAACCCTTTTACTTGAGTAAATAAGTTGAATCAGTACTTCACCTTCAACCAGTCTTTTTTAACACAAGTTTCTTTACTTCCACCTGAGTAAGGAATGTGTGTACTTTTGCCACCTCTGAGTATAGGTATAAATTAATCTATAATCATCTTCTTCTTCTTTCGGCTGCTCCCGTTAGGGGTCGCCACAGCGGATCATCTGCCTCCATCTCATCCTATCCCTTGCATCCTCTTCCCTCACACCAACCCTCTGCATGTCCTCCTTTACTACATCCATCAACCTTCTCTGTGGTCTTCCTCTTCTCCTCCTGCCTGGCAGGTCCATCCTCAATATCCTTTGTCCAATATATTCACTATCTCTCCTCTGAACATGTCCAAACCATCTCAGCCTTGCCTCTCTGACTTTGTCTCCAAGCTTCTCAACATGAGCTGTCCCTCTGATGTACTCATTTCTAATCCTGTCCATCCTGGTCACTCCCAGGGAAAATCTCAACATCTTCAGTTTCATCTATAATAACAGAGAAAAATCCTTTAGAAATCAACAAAAAACTTGAAGTAACAGGAACCCAAAATTCTGACTCTAACTGATGGCAGCAAATTAAATGTGCATATACACAAAAACCTAAACACTAAACCCAATTCAAACAGCAAAAACAGTCAAAATACATGTTGACCTATATCAGCTCATCTTAAGCTGTTAGAGAGCTTCATTTACCCTGGTGTACTTGTCATCTATAGTTGATGGTGCTGTTTTAACAACAACACAGAATGCATAAGGAAATTACTTATGGGACAGCCTGGTTTCATCGCTTTGTGACACAGGGGGCACAATTTAGCTTCAGTCAACACAGGAATAGTAAAAACAAAAAACTGTTGCGTGTTTTCTAAACACTTTACCTTGACCTGTGAAGGAGATGTCATAAGGACTTAGGAAAAGAAAACTGCCATGCTAAATGTAACTTCAACTGCTCTTGCATTACAGCATGTAATTATGCATCTGATGTGGTTGACATGGGATAAAATGGTATAAGAGAAACTTTGCCGAATATGTTGTTACTGTGTTGCATCATGCAGATTGTATAAATTTGGTCAAGCTGAAAAAAATAACACTTTATAATCAAAATTTGGAAAAATCGAACTGGAAAATAATTAACAACAAAAGAACATGGACTACCAGTAAAATGAAATGAATGAAAAGAAATGGCTGTCATGCTGACAGTGTCTGCTCATGTTCATTCTCCTGTCCATTTACACTTATCAACATGAATCTCAACTAGTAGTTGTTGATCATTTGTTTTTCTGAATGTGTGGATGGTGCCAGCTTATCTTACATTAAAAGAGAAAAACAAAAAGGATTGAATACTGCCCTGCCACTTAGGCTACATTCACACTGCAGGTCTTAATGCTCAAATCAGATTTTTTTGCTGAGATTCAATTTTTTTTGCATGGTCATTCACATTATAATTTAAATGCGATCACCATCAGATTCCAGTATAAACAGTCTACAGCTCTGAAGTGACACGTATGCACAGAAGAAGACATGACTTCACAAGCAGCACACTGTGCCACAAAATAGGTGCCACAACTCATGGGGGGAAGAAATCACAACATCAACGCTGGAACAGAAGAAGTCCTAACAGGAAACAAAGAGATAGTGAAGGTTTTTTCGAAGCTTTCTCCAGAATATCTCATCTGCTGCTGCAAATCTCCCGCACAGTCATCTGAGAATCGCTTACATCATTACAGGATAATACAATGAACCACTGGTAAGGATGGACCCGCTCACACGCTCGCATCTCCCAACTCTGTCGTACTGCACGCCCCAGCTTACAAAAATTGAGAGGTGAAACACCACCAAAGAAGGGCAATGACAGCGAGCATAATTTTAGTGCAAGCTAGTTTCAGATTAAACAGTTCTGGGGATTCCCTGAAGTTAACTACCCACTGGGGTAGTCCACTGAGAACTACACACCTTTAGGAGCTTTTTTTGGTTTGCACTCACAGTGCAAACAAGAATGTAGACAGTCGGCACATTAACAACTCAACTAGGCTATGACCACAATGACAAGCTGGAGGATTCAATGATCAGTTTGTTGTTGTTTGTTATGCATTGTTGGTTGTAAAGCAAGGGTGCTTGTGGATCTGTACAAATTGAAATTATTATTTTCTTTATATGATAAGTTACAATGAGCCACTGACCTTAGCTAAAGACTTCTTCTGGCAGACTGCAGCTCCTGCTGCTGCTAAATACATTTTCCAAAATTCAGAGTAACCAACATTGGTGCCCACATTACCAGCACGTACCAATCTGTAGCCAAGTATAGTGTTCTTTACACCACACCAATTCAGATTCTCTTTGGTTAGTGCTTTTACTTTCTTATAATGCTGTGCTCACATAATCTCTCTACATTAGTTTGCTGTGTGAATGCCCAGAGTAGTAAAGGATTGGAGCATATCACCCAACCGTAGTGGCCATTAGTCTGGGCCACGCAGGAAGTGTGACTGATTGCTAAAGAGTGAAGACTCTAGAGTGGAGGTGAAACGACTGTCTTGTCTAGTGATGAATTCCTCAAAGGCCTGTACTATGAAGCTGGATTTGCACTTGTCCAGGTAACTTCAGGGTAAATTCTAGATTTTCAGTACTATGACAGTAGTTCACTTTTTACTGGGGTATACATTGCCAGGGTAACTTATGCTTCAGACCTAATCTGCTCCAGAGCAGGTTAAGGTCTAGATTAGAGATCAACAAGTATGACATCACCACTTACTGACCAATCAATTTTCTGGAAAATAGCATCACTGATCCTGGAAGATCCTGCAGAGCCTGCAGAGCATGCAGAGCTTTGCATAGACAGCAGGAGGGTCTAAAGTTTTCTTAATAGCATCAGTCATTGAGTTTCAGTAATAAACAGATTCTTAGAGAAACTTTATTGATTTTATTCTTGTTGGCTGCAAACCATTTTACATCAATATGTTATATAAGCCTTAATATCTGATCATAAAATAGGGGGGCTAATTTTGCTTTTCTAATTTTTGGTCTAAATCAAATTTGTATGTAAACTAAACCCATATTTGAGATTTGTTTTTTTATTTTTGTTCTTTATTTACTCTGAGTGTTAAACAGTCCAGGGCTGCAGCTGAAATTATCAAAACTGTCTCATACACACATCTAAATATTGATTTTAATGGAATAACAAGGGTAATCTGTCAGATTCTCCCATGTCTGAATGACAGAGCTGTGACACTCTGTTAATTTACAGTCAGTGTTTTTGATGACTTTTTGTACTAGCTTTAAGTAGATTAAACTTTATTAATAAAGAGATATTTCCCAGCACTTAAATCACTCACACATTCATAGAGTGCTTTAAATACTAAACTACTGTACAGCGTTTTTACCTGTTGCAGACACTCAAACCGCTATTTCATCTACAGCAGCTGTGATGATTTCAGCCTGTCTATTTAACCTCATCATATTTTTCCAGTATTATAGTTTCATCATCTTTTGTAAACTCAGCTGCTTAACCCTTGATTAACCCTGGGTTGACTTATCCAGTTGATAACAGGCTTTGTGTGATCAGTGCGTTCAACACCATCAGACTGGTTCTCCTGGGTGAGACGCTGACAGTGATGCAGGTGGTTGCTTCCTTTGTGGCCTGGATTGTTGACTACCTGCCTGACAGACAACAGTATGTACATTTGCAGCACTGTGTGTTGGACAGTGTGGTCAGCAACACCGGAGCCCCACAGGGGAACGTTCTCTCTCCCTTTCTCCTCACCCTTTACACCACAGACTAAATATTGCACAGCGACTTGCCACTGTCAGAAGTTTTCTGATGAATCTGCAGTAGTGGGGTGTATCAGAGAGGGTAATGAGGAAGAGTACAGGACTGTAGTGGGCAACTCTGTCATGTGGTGGAAACAGATCCATCTGCAGCTTAACATGACAAAGACTAAAGAAGTGGTCATGCACATAGGAAGGACCAAAACACCAGTGGCCTCTGTTTCCAATCATGGAATCTGTGGAAATAGTGGAAAGCTACAAATACTTCGGTGTACACATTAACAATAAACTGGACTTCAGTAAAAACACAGAAGGCCTCTACAAGAAGGATCAGAGCCGTCTCTGTTTTCTGAGACGACCTAGGTCCTTCAATATTTGCCAGACGATGCTCAGGATGTTTTTTCGAGTCTGTGGTAGCCAGTGCCATCTTCTATGCTGTGGTGTGCTGGGACAGCAGACTGAGGGTAGCAGACACCAACAGACTCAAGAAACTGATTCGTAAGGCCAGTAACTTTACTGGTGTGGAGCTCAACTACATGATATGTTGGACATGCACAGGAGCGCAATTAGCAGCAGACTCATTCCACAACAATGCCCAACTGAATACCACAGGAATTCACTCCTACCTGTGGCCATCAAATTTTACAACTCCTCTCTTTAAATACCTGGATCATTTACCTTATGACCATATCTGGTACATGGTGTATATAATACTGTTTTTAACTTCTAACGTTGTGTGATTATGTGGCATATTATACTTTTTCTATATAGGCTCATTTATTTTCATTTTATTTTTCTCTCTTTCATATTTATATCTACCATTTTACTTTTCTACCTTTGAGTGTTTATGTGACATTGTATGTTTTACATACATGTTTATCCATTTTCCTATCTTTCATATACATCTTTCCATTCTAGCCAAGGAGGCAGGATTTGATGTATTGCCTGGGAGGATCTAATCAGGCTAGAATACCCCATACTAACTTTAAAACATACACTGCACCACTGTGTTACGGTATGTTTTGTGATGAGAATCACAATACGAGAGGAAAATCTTACCTGATTGCCCCTGCCTTCTTCCTGCTGCATAAAGTCGCTTTGACTGCTGTCCACGTCTAAGGCAGCCATATCATCTGCTTTCATTGGCTGTTCTGGGGCTGTGAAGGGAAAAACATAAGCGTGGAAATAGACGAAGCTAACGTTAGCTAAACAAACCTGTGTCTCAAACAGAGCAGAAGCATCTTTAACTGTAGCTAACCATTAAACCATCACAACTATAACCGCTGTTACTAATATCACAAATCTCCATTAACCGGGGATGTGGCAATGACGAGTTACGGGAAAGCTTAAGAGTGATGCGTCCTAAACAAGCTAAGCTAGCGAGCTAACTTAGCCGGCGATGATTAGCAATATCACCATTAAATATCCCTGCTAGCCTGCTAGCGAGCTAATTTAGCGAGATGATGCCTGAGATAGCTCGTTAGCATACGTGGGTGAAGAATGATGGATATTACGTACCAGTCATTGCTTGACTTATCCTAAAACGGAGGGTCCTGATAGTCACAAGCCACCGGACATGATCAGCAAATTATAGTGATTGTAGTCGCGTGGAAATAGGTGATAAGTGTCTGATTTTTTTCTATTTTGATTGACGGGCGGTAGGTAACACAAAGGGTGGGGCCTCCGCTGTTGACTGAGAGCATTTGCGTCACACACAGGAAATCCCGCCGTTCTACATAAAGGTGATTGGCTATCGGGGCTTCTTACCTTGTTATTATTTGCCAGTCAACGTGTCGGTCATCCTTTGTTGGCTTCTTTTCCTGTTTGGTATGCATTTTCAGCTGTACAGTGCTGGTGGCCCAGAGAACTGTTTTTACATTGTTGTACACAGGGAAACAAACCAGCTCACTGAGCGGGCATATAAGCTACATAAGGGGTCGGCAACTCTGACTGTCAAAAAAGCAATTTTTAAGCAATTCTTGGCCCTCAAAATCTGTAAACATATTTGGATATTGAGATTTTAGCTATGTGTTTGTTGTGCTCATCTTCATTTTTTTAAGATTCAGAATCCTTGAATAATTCCAGGGGGGAAATTGCTTGCATCATAGATGCTCCATTAGGAATAAATATATATAATATTAGAGATATAAAAAAATGAAATGAAAATAAAGGAACTTATATGTAAAATGTGCAATATGTGACATAAGGACACAAAGTCAAAAGTTAAAAACAGTACTAAATATACTATATACAAGATATGGTCATAAGATAAACAGTCCAGTTATTAAAGGGAGGAGCTGTAAAGTTTGGTGGACACAGGAGTGATTTCCTTCATTGTGGTGGAATGAGTCTGCTGCAGAATGTGCTCCTGAGCATGTCCAGCGCGTCATGTAGAGGGTATGAAGGTTTGTGCAATACTGTCCTCCTTTCTGACACCGCTGTCAGAGAGTCAAGCTCCACACCCATAATGTTACTGGCTTTGCGGATCAGTTTGTTGAGTCTGTTGGTGTACGCTGCTGCGCCACCATAGAGGATGGCACTGGCTACCACAGACTCAAAAAAAAACATCGTGAGCATCATCTGGCAGATATTGAAGGACTTAAGTCATCTCAGAAAACAGAGACAGCTTTGGCTCTTCTTGTAGAGGCCTTCTGTGTTTTTAATGAAGTCCAGTTTATTGTCAGTGTGAACGACGAGGTATTTGTAGCCTTCCACTATTTCCGCAGACCCCCTGAATGGAAACGGGGACACTGGTGTTTTGGTCCTTTTTCTGCCGTAAGAAAAGAATTTCCCAAGTTTGGTATAATTAAGTATATTTTCTACTATCTTAAGTAATTTGACACAACCGATTAAGTGTAAATTAGTATATCAACATTGCAATACATGTGAATAATTAAAATCTTTACCACATGTGACTACTATGCTATAATTTCATTACAGCAATACCATGTATTTGTTGCATTAATGGAATTATAGGGCTTTTAAGTAATTTCCCTCCAGGGATTAATAAAGTATTCTGATTCTGAATAATAATGGAAATTGCTGACTTATTATTTACTTATATATTTGCATGCATAGGCCTACTTAGAAACAGAGTAGCTATAAAACTATGCAGGTCACTTTGTGCCCTACCTGTTTGTGCAAATGAGCACAAACAGATTTGAATATTGTAACAGTAGACAAAAACAGCAAAGTTTCAGTTTGATTTTGACTAAAGTCCAGCTACACATCAGGTATATAAGTAATCTGTACGTGCACTAACAAATTATCTATTTTCCTATATGACTTTCCTGTTTTGGATTTGGAATCCATAGCTAGGGGAACAAAAGACGATATACATTAATTTGTATATGTCAACACTAGCCACTGCAATTGAGGTTCAGCAAAGTTAAGAAGATATTTTCATATTCATCTAGCCTTTTGTGTCAAAGCCACAGGGAGCTACTTGAGATGTGCAAAAGAGCTGCATATGACTCCGCAAACATGGGTTCAAGACCCCTGGGCTATATATTCGTGCTACATGTTCATTCATTCATTCATCATGTTCTGCTTGTCCACTTCAGGGTAAATGGACTGGTACCTATATAGCGCTTTTCTACTCTAACTGAGCACTCAAAGCACTTTTTACTTCAAGCCTCATTCACATGCAATCATACAGCACTTTATTCTATGCCTTAAGTGCATTTAACTGTCACACACGCATTCACACTCCGATGGATGCATCAGGAGAAATTTGGGGTTCAGTATCTTGCCCAAGGACACTTTGGCGTGTCAGGGACTGAACTGCCAACCTTCGTGTTGAAAGACGACTCGCTCTACCTCCAGAGTCACCGCTGCCTATCCCAGCTGTCATGGGGCAAAGGCCGGGGTACATCCTGGACAGGTCATCAGTCTGTCGCAGAGTTAACACAGAGAGACAACCAACCATTCACGCTCATATTCACACGGTCAATTTAGAATCGTCAATTAACCTAACCCCTTTGCATGTCTTCTGAGTGTGGGAGGAAGCCAGAGAACCCAGAGAGGCTCCATGCAGGTACGGGGAAAACATGCAGGCTCCACGCAGGGGGGCCTAAGCTGGCCAGCTGCTGGATTTAAACCTGGATGCTCTTGCTGTGAGGCAATAGTGCTAACCACTGTGCCACCGTGCTGCCGGCTCCATGTTTAATCCTAACTATATAGTTCAGGAGCTCTGTATGTCACCAACAACAGCTCTCCACAAGAGTCACCAGTGTTTACTGGTAAAGGAAGTATTTATAGCATTTATACAAGAAAAACTTTTATAAAATACTGCACTACAAGTAAAGGCCATGCATTCAAAAACCACAGTGCTGTGCAAAAGTCCTGAGTCACCCCTCTAGAGTGACCAGATCTCAACAAAAATAGGAACAAACATTGTGTTTGTGTGGGACAGTATCAGACATATGAGCAATGCTGGGAAGTATTCTGAAATGTTTGTATCCAATTTAAAAATAAAAATATAACAAATTATGCAGACTACCCAACTGGCATTTAGCATGTAATGGATAAATGTATTTGAATGCTAATGTTGTTTTTTCTGGCTAATTCCAGAAGTCTTAATGTTTCAGCTTACCAAACCATACTGGACAATTCTGTGCTTCCAACTTTGTGGTAACAATTTGGAGAAGGCCCTTTTCTGTTCCAGCATGACCGTGACCCAGTGTGCGAAGCAAGCTCCATAAAGGCATGTTTGGCTGAGTTAGGTGTGGAAGAATTTGACTGGCCCACACAGAGCCCTGTTCTCAGCCCCATCCCAATACCTTTGGAATTAATTAGAAAG
>VUQH01057345.1:0-21122 GCA_015106775.1 Etroplus canarensis
GACTTTGAGTCCATCTTCAACCTGAAAAGGTCCAACAAGCTCATCTTTAATAATTCCAGCCCACACCAGTACCCCACCTCCACCTTGCTGGTGTCTGAGTGGGAGTGGAGCTCTGTGCCCATTGCTGATCCAGCCACGGGTCCATCCATCTGGTCCATCAAGAGTCCCTCTCATCTCATCAGTCCATAAAACCTTTGAAAAATCTGTCTTCACATGTTTCTTGGTCCAGTCTTGGTGTTTCAGCTTGTGTGTGTTGTTCAGTGGTGGTCGGGTTTCAGCCTTTCCTACCTTGGCCATGTCTCTGAACACTGAACACCTTGTACTTCTGGACACTCCAGGTAGGTTGCAGTTCTGGAATATGAAGCACTGGAGGATCATGGCTTCCTGGTAGCTTCATGTTTGATTCTTCTCAAATCTTTGGCAGTTCATTTGTGTCTTTTTCTCTCAACATGTTTCTTGCGACCCTTTTGGGTATTTGCAACAAAATGTTTGATGGTTCTGTGGTCAAGTCCTACTATCTTGGCAGTTTGAAGAGTGCTGCATCCCTCCAAAAGATATTTTACAGTTTTTGACTTTTAGAGGCCACACCCGCCCCCATTACACAAATGCACATCATGTTTAAATCCAATAGGCATTCAAGTTTATACAGCTTGGAGTTGGAAAGTCTGCTGAAAAATGATACGGTCAAAATAATAAATGTGCAGGCAGTGTATGTCAAACTCAATTATCACTTCTTGTTCTTATATAATTCATCTATGTATACGTGGTTTCATTTTTAGGTTTGAAACAACAAAATACACTCCTGAATAAAAACTCCTGTGAAATTATTTTGAAAAGTTTTAAAATTCTCCCAAAGGAGTTTTGTCATACCAAAGCAATAAAATAAAAATAGCATGACAATACAACAGGGCCCTCAATTGCAATGATAAGCATGACAAAATTACCTACACTCAATTTCTACTAGAATATCATCCAATCATTTTGTGCAGAATGAAATAAGGTAATCCAGCCATGGAGAGTTCAGGTTTTTCACAACATGTTTATTTTTAGCACCATAAAAAGTCACTTAATGTTGTCCAGTGTATTTGCTCTCATTCTGTCTTTCCTTTGGGATGGAGCAATGAATGGTGGAGATTAAGGAAAGCATTGGAGATTGGAGAAAAGGGTTGTTTGGAGAGATAAAAAGCTGAGAGGGCTGCATGGCTGCAACAGCACCAAGTGGCCAGCAGGTGTCATTCACTTGCTAGCAGAGGTGAAGGTGAAGCATCCTCTCTGGTGGAACTGCATGTCCCTGATACGGCGCATGGACTGGATCTGGGGCTGGAAGGCGCAGAAGTCATTGTAGTGTCTGTAGTCACCACACTCAAACAGGTACTGGTAACCTCTGTATCCAGGGTACTGGTAACCCACCCACCTGAGAGAGACATGGAGAGAGTGAAGTTCCTGTTGAGTTTTTCTATCACTCATGGCTTTGATTGACATTACTGTGTTTAATATAGGATGTTCAGTTACTGCTATGCTTTGTCCGAGTTACAATCCCTGCAAAATTTAGAAAAAATGCTATATTATATATCTTTTGACATTATGGAGCTGTAGAAGAGAATAAGTTTAGGCATCATTGATATGGCCTTCTCACTGAGACCCACTCGAACCTTAAGTTAGCTCTAGTAGAAACTGACAATTCACAAAACAAGTTGAGGTGGTCCCTACAAAGGTTCTAGTGCTCACTGAGGGTGCATGTTGGTCAGTCAAGAGACATCAGATGTCCTTCATGAGTTTCTTTGAATCTTTAAAGATGGTTAGTGATCATTAAGGAAGTTCCACCTTGTAAACAGATTTAGGGATCGTTAAGACACATCACTTATGAGGTTCTACCAGTCAGTAAGGTGACCCCTAAGTATCACAAACAGCTTCCAATGATCACAGAGATTATGATTAGGTGCCACTGATAATGTTCTTGAGGTGCTAAAGGAGGAATGTGGGCATTTACTAGGCTGTAGAGGTTCCTCTAAGAAGTTTAGTTAATCGTAAGTGAGGCTCTACTGGCCACAGAGGAGCGTCCACTGAGGTTCTTAGTAGGATTTTTGGAGGCCCTGTGGTTCCTTTACAGGGCTAAAGAAAGTTGAGAAGTTGAGAAAGCATAGGAGGAGGAGGTTCTGGGGTCCTTTGAAGAGGTTGTATGGGATCATTAAATTCAACAACATTAAATTCAGAAATATTTTGTGAAGATTGGCATTTTTCCCTCCAGGAGAGTTTTACATGCTTGGAGAATGAATGATAAGTAACACTGAAGCTGTTCTGGAGGCTTGTGGTCAGACAATACAAATGTATTTCACTTAGAAAACATAAAGTAAAAAAAGATTGCTGGCTAAAAATACACTTGCAGACAAAAGGCCATGCATCAACTTTAAGCCTTGTGATGACATGTCATCCCACTTTTTATGAACAACTCATTGTAGTATAACCCTAGACGCCTGTGGCTTCATCTGAGCTATGTCTGAAACAATGTTGGCAGGACAGAGCCTCCATTGTATTTTATATATGAAATATGAGCAGGCAGATTTATTTCCAGTGTGTGTTCTTATTGTCTCACAGCCTGAAAACACAGGCCTGTAAGATTTGATCTTCTACTCAGTTTGGTCATTTTGAAACCCCAGCAACTACAGGTAGTCAGTGTGTCTACTCACGCTCCTCCTGGCACCCTCACGCTGCCCACTCTGTCACAGAAGCCATGCGCCCAGAGGGTGGGTACATCATCCTCCTGGATCTCCATCTTGTTGCCCTTGAAGTCAGAGAGCTCATACAGGCAGATCTTGTGCTCCATGCTGTCCTGCAGGCGGGAAATGGGAAGGGAAAAATTTTGTCTCTATATTACATTAAGATCATGTACACTTGCCTGGTTTTTTAATAACACAGTCTGTGGATGGCAGTGTTGAGCTGTGTGTCTTTGGTCCAGAGTGATTGGATGGATTTCCATGAAAAGTGATGCAGACTCCAACACTTGAGTTCATGAAAGGAGTTCATGTTAAAATAAAGATCAAAATCTACTAAAACAAATCTAATATTACTATGTTCAAAAATGTATTAACTATTTTGCAATGCATTGCAGTGCTTTTTGAATCATAAAGGCCAAACTTGTTCTGGTTTCTCAAATGTGATGATTTGCTGCTTTTCTTTTTTGTAAGACTGTTAGTCAAAACCAGCTGTGTGAGTTGTGTAAATTTGGGGTCTGAGAACAAAGAATCATTAAATTTTCCCATTTAATAGAAAATAAATCAATCAGTTTACCATACGGATGGGCCTGAGGGACATGAGGCAGTCACTGCGGTAGGAGTTGCTCCAGGTATCCCAGCGAGGATACTCTCCCTTCTCCAGGATGAACATCTCCCCACGGAAGTTAGTCTGCTCGAAGGCAACAAAGCTGGAAAAGGGGTGCCGCCATGCATAGGGTGGGGGCACAAGGTTTGGAAGAGAAAGGGACAGGAGGGAAGAATCCGAAGAAAGATAAAAGTAAAAAACATGTGAATATAGATGATATAGACAGGCAGGTGCTTTTAAATAGGGTTTGTGTGTGTGCATGTCCACTTACGGGCCACACTCCACAATGATACTACGCACTCTATCCATGCCACGGTCACACACGTTCATACACTCATTCTGGACCTCAATCATCCTGCCCTGGAAGTTCTCCTGGTCGAACAGCATGATCTGCACAGAGGACACATTACAATTAGTACAACTTCTCAAATAGTACAATTCAGTACTTCCATTTTAAGCTACTTTATTCTTGTTTAAGACAATTCAGCAGACACTTCCTTTTCAGATTAAAGTTGTGTAAAAAATTACCATTAGAGAAAAGCGACTGGGTCATGAAATGTAAATTGTTAAAGGCACTTTTAAAAATGACATTCTACAGAATTTAACTAAAACTTTCACCACCAGGGGCAGCCTTTTCCCACTGGGTGTGTTGAGATGTTTTGAGGCGTGTGCAGCTGTTAATGTTTGATATTTTGTTTGAGTTTCCCTCATTTCCTCAAGAGGCTTTGCCTTTTGCCGGCTGCTACTGTAAATAACAATGTTCTTAATGACTTGTTACATAAGAGTTAAGTTGAATCACTGCATTATCTTATGGTATTAAGTGAAATTATATGAAAGTACAGCCACTGCTGTACTTCTGCTGATATTTCTTCAACTGTTTTGGAGATCACATCCTAGCAGTTATTTCTTTACATTCTGCTGATAGCTGTAGCTCATTTGGAAGCTTCTGAAGTAAGTGGAACTTGCATTAAGTACCTTTAAAGATTGAATGTCCTGTTTTCGGCCACTTTACTTGTAAAATCTTTAAAAAGAAACCAACTGTTGCGTATGTTTTAAACAGAGAATTCTCCTGTAAACCTTTCAGCACTGATTGAAATAACTAATTACCCACATTTTCAAAAACCAAAGATCTTTCCTCTTCCTTTACTCATGATCAGATATATCTAAAGCTTCATCAAATGTCAACTGCACTAAAATGTTTCTTTACTTTTTCTCTAGTAGGAGTTTGAATGCTGTACTTTTAAGGACTGTGTGCTTCCTCTGCTACTGCAATACAATTACTTTAGTTTTCCATTCAAGCTACTTCATACTTCATAATATGGCACTTTTACATCATTACACTTAAGCTTTTTTAAAACATCATATTCTAACATACACTGAGTAAATGAAAGTGTATTAGGTAATTAACCTTCTCAGCTGTAACATTCCTTTAGCACCATGAATGTAATAGCATGTATGAAAAGACCATCTTTAAAGTGTCCATTCACTCAGGTCACAAAGAATAACAAATTTGCTTTTTCTTACATCCCAATACATTATGTCTAAACATTATTTGTAGTGCTCAAAGCATTAATATTTAGCATTAATAATAGCATTAATAATAAGTGGCAATTTTCATTGTAATTTTGCCAGGTTTCTACCTAAAGACTTTGTCTTTTTATTTACCGCTACTGTATCTGAAATTTTGTTATGCATTTGAAAACCTCAGCAAATAAACTGATAACTAATAATGAGGCCAGATAAAACACATGGGACAAACTGAAACTGTGCTTTCTTTGAAATCTGTGTGAACTGACCCCTCAAGGTAAAAGAAAATGCACACATTCTGCCTGCTGCAGTGACTCACTCTGAAGGATCCCATGCCAGGCTCGCCGGTCTTGGTGGCCTTGCTGGAGGCAGCTGGAGCTGGGGCTCCCTTGTCCTTGGCATCAGTGCCCTGGCTGGAGGCGGACTTGGCAGTCTGAGACATGGTGAGGGGCTTCAGGAGAGTCTGAGTGAGAGATGGAGGAAGACAAGGGGGTGATCAGAAATAGAGGTGTAAATGGAAGTGATAGAATTTCAGAGGAGAAAGTGAAAGGGAAGGAGAATTGAGGTTAAATGTGGCCCAGGCGAGGTGTCAACATTGACGGAGGGCTGGTAGGCAGGAGTGTTTTTGGGGTTTTATACTAGTAGCACAAGTCTGAAGTTTATGTGGGAGACTCATTTGGGTGTTGTTTTGGCTTTTCTCCAGGCTGAGAGTGGTTAGGCTGGGTGCAGTGGGCAGGGAGAGGGCCCTGGTGCTGAGTGTGTAGGTGTCCTGCTGTACAATGATGGATGATCTGATGTGTATGTCTGCGTCTGCGTGCCCTTACCTGCGTCAGTATAGCTTGCAGTGCCGTGTGAGGGAGGCTAGCTCGTGCTGGTCCCTTCAACGCTCGACTCAAGCTTTTATACTCTGGCAAAGGCCAAACGTAGAGGCTCACAGCACAATAGAAAGCCTCTCGTCATCACTGTTGGCCTGTGCCAAAGCCAGCGGGTCATTGCATAGCCTAGAAACACCGCTGGCCCCTCTGGCCTGCCTGTAAGCATTTCACTCTCAAAGGAAACCACTGACCATGGCATTTTTCCCATGTGTTGCGCTGGTAGGCCTGTGAGCTATAGTTGCATGAAGAGCCGAGGAATGCAAAGGTCCACAGGACACAAAGAGGTAATCCACTCTCCCTGCCACCTACACAGGACAGGCACACACAAAATACAGCATATTCTGTAGCTTTGGGCTTTTATTTTAAATTATCACCATTTCTTGGTTTGGGAGAGCCACAACAACAACAAAAGCATACACATAAACATGTTGCGTTCATTTTGCTGGTCTTCTATATATGCTCTGTTAAGCCCATTATGAGCAACAGTTACAAGTAAATGCTTTGGATTTTTAGGCATTGTGACTGATAAAAATCCAAAGACAATCTTATTTAATGGGGGTAATAATAAGAAATGTTATATTTTCTAATTTAACTGAAAAATGTAATGTACTGACATTCAAATTCACGACAGCTGTTTCACTTAAGGGTTTTGTCCCTACAGTTGTACTTCATTTGGTACAACCAGCTTTGAGCTGCTAGTTTTAGGTAACTTACTGACATCATGAGTTTGCTGGCTTCATTAGTCTTCACTTACAATTTTTTCCCTGCCCTTAGAAGTGCGTTGAGTACTCAGCTAAAGTAGAAAAGCGCTATATAAACACCAGTCCAATTACCATTTTTAACATTTTACAATTAAGTGTAACTACTTGTCAAATGGTTAAACACATTCCCATCCCATAAAACACCTTTCCAATCAACAAAAGGTTGTGGCATCTGTGTCATTTTCTTAAACCTACATCCAACATTCATTCCTATTCCGTGTTGCCAAAAAGGAAATATTAAATTATTTCACCAGAGGTTAAAAATTCATGCACTTTTAGCTTATAAGCTAGTCACCACAGGACAGTGGATTAATAGTATATTATCATTATTGACTGTATAATGTACAGAGGCCACAATTATCATACAAATAAAACAATTATTCTAATTCTGGCTATACTTTGCTCACCTCAGGCTGTTTCTATTGAGCTCTGGGGACTCAGAAAAGAGACAATACTTATACCCTCTAGCTCTTTTTGAAATACATATCACTCTTTACTATGTCTGTAACTTATTATGTAAATATCCAAGTGCAACACTGGATATTTACCAGGATGACCAGAATTAGAAATGAGTCCATCAGAGGGGCAGCGCAAGTTGAGAAGTTTGGAACCAAAGTCAGAGTCTCTATTTCACATGTTTTCCCCTCCCTGGATTGCTGTTGCTTAGAAAGTTTTTCAGACAACATGTCGTACATTTGGGCTTTGCTATCAAGTTTACTGAAGGTTTGCTAAATGGACTTATCTCTCAACGCTATGGCACGGCGTTAGTTCCCTGCCCATCCACAAATCATAAGAATCATTGCTCCTCCTAGAGTTTTGGTCAGATTTTAGTGAAACTTGACAACAATGATCACCTAATGGGTCTTCACCCAAATTGTGCTGAAGGTCAAGGTCAGAGTCACATTTGTGGTTTTTCCAGGAACTTTTCCATTTTCACAAGAATCGCTGCACATAATAGTACCTTCAGTTGCTCAGTTGCATTTTTCCTGAGGGGTTGCTACAGTGGATTTATCGGCATTGGTAATTTGGCAGAGGTTTTACACCAGATGCCCTTCTTGACGCAACCCTCCATGCCAAAAGGGGCTTGTGTCCCCACCTGGAATCAATACAGGTACCTTCTCCTTGTAATGTGTATGTGTAAACTACTACAGTTCTGTATTGTAATATTAATAAAATTAGTGTTTGCAAGTCCCCTTCTGCCATCTATACATAAATGATGTGATTAGGTTTATTTATGGCATAAATGCATCTGAAGCTAGGTTAGGGCCGGTCAAGAGCTAGGGCTGTGGCCAGGCATAGCATGGTGATAATAGGGCAACATCATCAGCATAACTTCTTGTTTTTGTGAGTGGAAAACTTGAAGGTCAGTTCACAACCTTCCGCTGTCACTATTCCTGTATTCACTATTTCTATTGTGTTGGGAGATTTTTGATGGTTCTCTTCTTTTAGCTGGTAGACCTACTGCTAGTAGTGCTGTGATAGCTTAAAATATGGCTTTGTCACACATGTTGCATATCACTTATATACTGTTTAGATGGTGATGGCCTTATGATCATTGTGATGATCTTATTGGTCATGATCATGGAGGGAGTGGTCCTGTTGGTTGCCTCCCACATTAGAAAGGTGTGGTCAGGGACTTCCTGTCAACATTATGCTCACATCTGTAATAGGATCAATGCTATGAAATGCTGATGTACTTTCATGACTTTTTATTGTCATGGTTACTACTGACCATGTAGTCATAATACTCCTGAACTCAAACCCTTTCAATTTGTGGTGAACAAGATGAATAGATTCATTTTGTCTTGGACATGACTGGTTGGGAGGCTCCTTTACTTGTCATGCTTATCACTTTCTTTCTGTCCTTCAAACATTACAATAACCTGTTAATTGTGATGAGCCGGATGAGCTACTACGTCACTGATGTTGTGGTTCTGCATCAATTAGAGGGTGAAAATGGGCATGACAGAGTGTGCATAAGTTATAGAACAACCCACTGTGTTAGTGTAAATGAGTGAACGAGGCTTGTAGCAAAATGAGCTTTGAGTCTAGCGTGTATATTCCAACCTACACGCAGACACTCAGTTTCTTTCTCTAGTCTTTTAAGTTTATCTTGCATTTTATATTTCTAAGTCTATCTTTCTTTAACTGTTTAAAAAATGAACCCTAATACTGCCAGCTATACGACCAGCTAGACGACTGGCAGTGAATGAAAACACTGGAAACGATCAGTACATAGACATCTGGCAGTACACGAAACTTAGCTGGGACATCAATATATTGAGGCCCTGCTGTACTAGGGTTAAGAAATTTCCCCCCTGGGATTAATAAAGTATTCTGATTCTCACAAGTGCTCAGTTAGGATAGAAAAATGCAATATAAGTGCCAGTCTGTTTACAGTTATATCAACATATACTAATCAGGCATAACATTATGACGATCTGCCTAATATCGTGATGATCCTCCTTTTGCTACCAAAACAGCCCAGACCTGTCGAGGCATGAACTCCACTAGACTCCTGAAGGTGTGCTGTGGTATCTGGCACCAAGATGTTAGCAGCAGATCATTTAAGTCCACTTAAGGCAGCGGGGGTGGTGGTGTAATGGTTAAGGTGCCAGATTCATGATTGACAGGTTGAGAGTTTGAATCCTGGTCAGACCCCCACCGTGCCAAGACCCTTGGGAAGGTCCCAACCGCAAATGTGCCTCTGTCCACCCAGTAGTAAAAAATGGGTAACAGAAGGTAACCTGAGATGGACTAGCGTCCCATCCAGGAAGAGTCTAACTCCTAAGTTGCTTCACGTTACGGAAACTGGGGATAAGCTCTGGCCTGATAAGCCTTGTAGGCAGACTTTACCAAGCAGTGAGGTGGAGCCTCCATGGACTTGTTTGTCCAACACATCCCAAAGATCCTCGAATGGATTGAGATCTGGAGAATTTGGACACCGAATCAACAGCTCCTGAAGCCTTTCATGAACCATTTTTGCTTTGTGGCTGAAAGAGACCAGAATACTGTTTCCATCAGCAACAGTGCTTAAGTAGGTGGTACATGTCAAAACAACATCCACATAGATGTGCTGGGAACATTGCCCAAAGCATGATACTGCTTCCACCAGATTGCCTTCTTCCAGTGCTTCCTGGTGCCACGTGTTCCACAGATAAGTGACACACACATACTTGGCCATCCAGGTGATGTAAAAGAAAATGTGATTCATCAGACCAGGACACCTCCTACATTGCTCTGTGGTCCAGTTCTCATGCTCACATACCCAGTGATGGCAAGGGACAGGGGTCAGCATGGGCACCCTGACTAGTCTGCGGCTGTGCACCCCCATACACAACAAACTGTGATGCACTGTGTATTGCGACACCCTTCTACCAGAACCAGCATTAACTTCTTCAGCAGTTTGAGCTACAGTAGCTTGGGCACTTCACTCTTCATGTGCATCAGTGAACCTCGGCCGCCCATGACCCTGTTGCCAGTTCACCACTTGTACTTCCACTTTTGATGCTGACCGCTGCAGACAAGGAACACCCCACAAGAACTGCAGTTTTGGAGATGATCTGACCCAGTTCTCTAGCCATCAAACTTGATCAAATCCTTACGCTCGCACACTTTACCTGCCTCTAACACATCAACTTTGAGGACAAACTGTTGCCAGTAACAGTAGCACCTATCAGTTTGGTCAGGGGTCTCAACTCTGTGGCTCTGGAGCCACTTGTGGCTCTTTTTTCAATTCCTAGCAGCTCCCTAGGGCTATGACAAAAAAACTGGATGAGCATGAAATTACCCATTATTGCTGAACCTCGATACAGGTGGTTAGCATGGAATATACATACATAAACAGCCCATCTTTAGTCTTCTTAGCTATGGAGTCCAAATCCAAAAGAAAATAATAATAAAATTCATGGAGCCAAATAAAAAAATTAACAGTGTGTGGATATTTTTTTTGTTTTGACCACCAATCCCTGATGTGCTACTGGACTATAGTCAAAATCAAATTGAAACTTTCTGTTTTTTTAGCTTTTACTATAGCCTATTTAAAGCCATTCAGGTGCCATTTATTTGATCTAAGTAGGCTTTAATCTGTTTCATTTACACACACGCACACACACACACACACACACACACACACACACACAAGTAGTGGCTAGTATCATACACTACAGCCTGTTGGTTAAATCTCTTAAATACTGAGGTCTTATATTTTTAAACATGACTCTAATTTGAAAATTAGTTGCAACAATTTGAGATTGTCATAACACATACCACATATTCTTTCTAGAATGCTTCTTTAATATGCAAGCAGAGAAGGAGATTATCTGTTTGGATCTGTATTTTATGTAGGAAAACATTCTGATACGCCAGCTGAGTGTCAAAGGGAGTATTAATATCCTACATAGAGAGTCGGGCAAAGTATTGCTACATCAGAAGACTGGATGAATAACTTCTTCAGTGCTGTTTATATTTCTGACTGCACCTATCAGAGTGTTTCCTAAGAACACTGCTTAGAAAACTGTGATTTTTGACATGGGTTCGTATTTTTTTGATTTCATGGAGCCAGTCTGCACTAATCATGTCGGCTACCTTTCTGAGCAGGTAGGATAAGAAGTAGCATTAAAGGGTTTGAGAACAATGCTGAAACAACGATTCTGCAAATTAAAGGAAAATATTTCTGTTTCCAAGTACAAGGACTGGGCTTTGTAATAAAATGTTTGTAAACTTAAAATCTTTCTTTAAGAGAGATGGTAGGATAAAAAAGCAATAAATCAGATAGGGCTTTGGGAAATTGTAATCCTCATTTTGTCTTTCTATTTACAGACATTTAATGGCAGAAACTAATCATAGATGTCACAGTTAGTGCTTAAATTCTGACACTAACATGACCGCAAATACAGAGATTCCCTTCTTTAGTAGTTCAAACTAATTACTGTGTGTTCTACTCTGCAATCTCACAAAACATTGAATTCTCTGAAATGTCATTTGGTTTTGCAATTTTCAGACATTTCTTGGCAAAAACACAGAAACTGTTAACTGAGAAAATGATTGCCAGATTAATTTATCATTACTTGCAGCCCTTCGTTGAAATAAACACTGAAACAGCATCCAGCTGCATCTTTTCCATCCCCTCTTATGAGCTTGGCCCTCAGTATTTTCTTAGCTAGCACTGTATCTTGTGTTTCTTATATTCCTGGGTGTCTCTGTCCACTGCTCATGGTGATAATGTGGTGTCTGCACTTCTGCCCCTCCACAGATTAACCATGCTTTTGTCGGGGGGGACAAAGAAAAGCCCCTCCCTGCTGCTGAGCCGGGGCTTTCAGCATGGCCCCCTGCCAGGGGAGGCTTTAAAAGGGTGGGGGCGCGTGGCTCCTCTCACTCTCACGGCAGGACAACCGAAGGGCATCAAAGCAAGGTGAGTCCCTGTCCCTCACCCAGCCAGCACAGCCATCCAACACGGCCAGCCAGGGCAGCACAGCCAGGATACAGCAACCCCCTATATCCACACATTAACCCCTTCCTCTCAACATACACACCATCCCAGCTCCAGGGCTGAAATCACTGTGCCCAGTGGCTGAGATGAACAGTGGTGATGGTGGAAAAATCTTAGAAATGGGCAGAAAAAGAAAACTAGAATGGGTGTAAGAAGGTGTTAGAGAAGCCTAGATGAGGCCTTTGGCCTTTTTTGACCTTCTTCATTTTTGTATATAAACTATAAATAGACACTGGTGCGTTTCATCTAGGAATAATGCATTCAAGCTCATTCCAGCATCCTTCCCAGTATGTTGCAAGTGCCTTTTGGCCTTTGAAATTACACACAGTTTCTGTCATATGGGCCATTTAACATGCTGTGTTGTGATACAGGCTTGTTATTTGTGTAGGCCTAGCCCTACAGCTGGTTTGTGATTAATAGTTTATATCAGTAAGTCTCCTGTTTTTCAGTTTTTGGATTACAAGTTCTATGCTGCACTTTTTTAGTGGTAACCTGTGAATTTCCCTGTCATTCATACTTTTGTGCTTAACTTTTTTCTGTAAAATTAAATGCGTTGCTAACCTTTCAGACTGTGTGGCTTCTCTGTGTTCGTTGCAAGCTCTTCATTGTAGCTCTCTTTTTACAACTATCTTCTGTCTTCTTCTTTACAGACAAGATGACTCACCATTGCACCAAGTTCTCCGGCCACTGGAAGGTGAGTCTGCAGATGGAAAAACAGATTTATTCATCATCGTCAGTGATTTGCTTTTCAACCTTTAAGTTTTCCCTGAGATGTGACCACCAGCTGCTTCTTGTAAAATGTCTCACACAGTTTAGCACCAGGGAGAGCAGTTAGTAAATGCACACCACATTAGGACACTATAAAAACTCCATTAGCATTTTAATATCACACAATTGTGCATTAGGCCTCATTAAAAGTGGTTAGTCTCTCAATTTAGTGCAATTAGCACAGCAAACACAGTTTTACATCTTTGAACTGAGCTGCTGAAGTGATTTCAGACATCACACAGTAAGTTTAAGTGGTTGTGTTTGATACTGTAGCCATCATCTGCATTTGCATGTCCTTATTTCCCCGTTAGATCATTGTCTTTGATGAGGAGTGCTTCCAGGGCCGCCGCCATGAGTTTACCTCTGAGTGCTGCAACGTGATGGAGTTTGGCTTCGAGACTGTGCGCTCCCTCAAGGTGGAGAGTGGAGCGTGAGTAAAAAGATATCTGCAGAAAAGAGAAGAAAATGCAGCACCGTCATAAAGCTTTATATGGTTTCAAGAAAAGCTGTTATTAAGCTTTTTATGAGTGGGGTTGAAGAGCTTCAGAATGAGGTAATAATGTTTCTTTCCCTGCTTTCCCCCAGCTGGGTGGGTTATGAGCATGCCTCCTATCAGGGACAGCAGTTTGTCCTGGAGAGGGGAGAGTACCCCCAGTGTGATGCTTTTGGAGGTAGCAATGCCTATCACATTGAGAGACTGACCTCCTTCAGACCTATTGCCTGTGCTGTAAGTTACCTCTTACCTTTTATTGCTCTTTTTCTTTTACAGAAAAACATGCATTGTCTGTGAAGCTTGGTGTGTATGACAGGTCAACAATGCAAACTTGTCGAACCAGAAAAACTACTAAAATGTATTGTTCATTTGCTCCCCACCTCCAGAACCACAGAGAGTGTCGTATGACTATCTTTGAGCGTGAGAACTTCCTGGGCCGTAAGGGTGAGCTTAGCGATGATTATCCCTCCCTCCAGGCCATGGGCTGGTGCAACAATGAAGTTGGCTCTCTCAGGATCCAGTCTGGAGCGTGAGTGTATCCAGCTGCTTTCCTTCCACATTTCTATTTGCTATTTTTTGTCTTCCTCCTCTCAGCAGTTCAAAAAATAATCAGAGTTTCACAATCGCACACTTTTGCAACAGATATACACACACACACACACTCTCTCTCAATTCTGTGATTTCTTAACAGATTTGTGTGCTACCAGTACCCTGGTTATCGTGGATACCAGTATATCATGGAGTGTGATCGTCACTGTGGGGAGTACAAACACTTCAGGGAGTTTGGCTCCCACTGCCAGACCCCTCAGATCCAGTCCATCCGCCGTATTCAGCAGTAACAATTTAAACCAAACCCTTTCTAGCATGTGATCCTTCACCTTTGACCCCTGCTGCTTGCCCGTGCTAAATAAACTGTTTTTCTTAAACCTTACTGACTTCCACCAATGTACTGAATTACAAAGTTACACATTCCACACTTATTTTCTTTTTAATTCTGATCGCTTCTGTGATGGTGTACAGAGACAACCTGGTAATTAAGGTGGATATGGAAAAAAAGGAAATTAGAACAGAGTTTATAGTTTAATATACAACATCCTAGATGTCAGTCAGATTAATAAATATGAACCAGATTATGACAAATATTTGCATTTTACACAGCTAACTAGCTAGGTGCTTAATCAGAAGTTACTAGCTGATCAGTTAATTACACCTTTGATTAAGTAATTTCCCTCTGGGGATTAATAAAGTATAAAGTATTCTGATAATTCAACAATTATTAATGGTAAGTGTGGTAAATTCCTGTGTTTTAAAACCAGTGTTAAACTAGAAATTAACTAACACTACCAGGTGGGGACACAAGCCCCTCTCACCACGGGGTTCGTGTCAGGAAGGGCATCTAGCATAAAATCTCTGCCAAATGTATCAATGTGGATTAATCTGCTATGGTGACCCCTTGGGGGTCATCAGCAAATTATGAGGAATCAGCTGCTACGACTTTATGTCCAAAACTTCCATAATGTACCATTAGTTGCTCCCTTGTATTAACCCTAAGGGGTGACCGGGCAGATTAATCCGCACTGATACTTTGGTAAAGGTTTTACACTGGATGCCCTTCCTGACGCAACCCTCCATGGTGAAAGGTGCTTGTGTCCCCATCTGAGATCAAACCAGGAACCTTTTGCTTGTAAGGTGAATGTGTAAACCTCTACACTACCAACAACTTCTATGTTGTGTTTCAAAGATACCAACTGAAATTGGACTGCAGCCAGGTTGCACTTCCATGTAATACCGCTTTTTACCACAAGATGGTGCAGCAAGCCAATGCAACCTCTTGACTGTATTGAGACAATTTAATAAAACCACATTCTAATTTACAACAGCAGCCTGCAAAAGGCAGAGTATCTTTAGGACATGGGGGAAGTTAAAAGAACTGTTTCACACATCCAAAACTATTCTCAACACACCTAGTGGGAAAATGCTGTCGCTGGTGGTCTTATTCAACATATTCAAGGGGTAATTATAAAAAGGTACCTTTAAAGTCACTTCAAAATCAGTGTCAAATATCTGGGTTTAGTATCTGAAATGTGACAGTTTGCTGCTCTAACCTGTTTGGAGCTACTTAAAAAACAAGACATTTACAGATGTTACTTAGGTGTGCAACTCAACACAAAATGTCAAGTTTCTGCCTATTTATACAACCTTGTTAGTGAATAATTGGGAAATAGGAACTGTAAATGAAAAGAATTTATGCACATCATTTAAAGCTTAAATATTTTATTTAAATTACAGCAGTAAATAGTCAAAGGACAAAAAATTGAATGTATTTTTAAAATGATATACCTCAGAACACACTTCAAAATGTTGGGATAGGAGCATGTTTACAACTGTGTTGCATGGCCTATTCTTACAGTATACAAGTGCTGGGAAACTCAGAACTGATTTGCTGTAGTTTTAAAAGTCAAACGTTTCCATTCAGTGGTTTGGAACCCATATAAATCCGAATGATTTCAAAAGCACCAAGATTCTGGCTACAGAGCCATACTGTAGGAATACATGCCAAATGTGGTTTGGCACTGTCCTGTCTTGCTGAAATAAGCAATACCTTTCCTTAAAAAGAAATGGTCTGGATGACAACATGGTCCTGCAAAACTGGTGTATACTGTTTAGCAATAATGGAGCCTCACAGATGTATAAATTTCCCATATCATGTCCCCTGTCTTCTCACATACCATGACAGATGCTGGCTTTTGAACTGTGTGCTGATAACAAGCTAGATGGATGGCTCCGATGTCAGGAAATGGAGTAGGCCAAAAAGAAATATCCACCCATCCATTTTCTTTCACTTATCTGATATGGATAAGCAGAAAAAAAATAAATATTAAGGGTTTAAAGAACAGCAGCACATATCTGAAAACATCTCAACACACCCAGTGGTAAAACGCTTCCCCAAAGTACAGTCAGACAGATCGAAAGTGACAACGCTATCAGCATGTCAGTAGTTTTACAGCAGCATGCCACACTCAAGACAGAGGCCCTACCCTCAGGTTTGCATCTTTGTGGAGAAGAACCCATGCTTTGAAGAACTAACTGAAACCCAAAGAAGACCACAGAGTCCTGACTGCCATGACCTTTCTTCCACAGTCATATGACCTCAACCCCACTGTATGAGACAGATCATTCCTGACATAAGAGGCTCCTTGGAACAAATAACAGGTCATGACAAATGGTGGGGTCAGTGTAGCTGTGGTGCTGCTGTCATTATATTACATTGTTTTGTACAAATTCAAATTGTCACTCGAATCTTGAAGCTGAAAAATTGATGTTAAACAAAAGCATCATCACTAGTGGTCTCAGATGTCTGAACCCCACGGGTTTCCAGTTTTACCCCACCTTTCCCCCCCACAGTGCGGCGCATCAGGAGCATTACCACCGGCGGCCAGGGGGCGGCACTGCGGTTCCATCAGAGCAGTACGAGCGTCCCACCGGGGCATTGTGGCACAAAATACAGTGTGGCAATATTAACTGTGTGCTTCGTGACTGTTCCGCTTTACTGAGAAAACAGCACACTGTGGGAGCAGACAGGGAAGATGCTGTCTGCTCAGTGGGCCGCAGAATTCTACCGTCCGGGTCTCAAGCAGCCCCGCAGGCAAATTTCCTGTATACGAGCTCGTCAGTGCTATTCTCGGTAAGCGTCGTTAATCACCGGTGACAGCGTCCACATCTGCAGCCGGGACGTTCCCATAACGGCTGGACAAGTAACTACATAAACAAGCAGTCACTTCTTACGTAAACATGTGGAAGAAAATAAATAACCAAGTAAAACACCAACACTTCCTCCACACAGCTGATAAGGTGCTCCAGCTCCACCAGCAGCCGGCCGCTCCGTGTTTTACCGGCCTCTCCCCGCCGCAGTGGGAGGAAGTCGAACTACAAAGCGGTGCCACTGTGCTAGCAGAAAACACAGAAAAATACACTGAAGAGGGACTTCTGCGAAACATGTGCCATATTGGAGCTGTGGAACCAACAGCTTGATCGGAAGAAGCGGACGCCGTCGACTGGCACACGGCCCAGAGGCTGCTGACGGAGACGCGGTTAAGCGGGTCGTAGCGTTTAGGCAGCCCAGCGAGGGCTCCGAGCGGACGGATAGCCTGTAGGCAGGAGCCGCGCAGGGCTGGCGCGGAGCACGAAGACCCGCTCGGCTCTGCACGTTTTATCTCAGATATCTGATCGAGTCGAGCGTTGTGCCAAATACTGTTATTTTTACTCAGCCCAGGGCGCAGGAGTTTACAGCCTGCCCCGCCGCGTACGGCCAGGAGGAAAAGTTACGGTTTAACAGGCAAACTACCGCCGGCCAGCCGATCTCCCCTCCTCCATCAGCGGGGTCACCGTCAGTCTCACGGTTCGTAGCTCTGCGCTGGGTCTCCAGGCGCGGAGAGCCCACCTAACGCTGGGGGTGACTGAACAAGCAGCTATGGATTGATTTTTTTCACCTTTGCTATTTGCTTTAGAATCCACTGGACCGTCGAAGACTGTTTCACGGAAACGCTGCAAGACTTCCCCAATACGGGTACCAGTTCACTCGCAGCCGTTAGCTTAACATTATTACCGACATTCGCTACTGTTAGTCTGCCTGCGAGTGGCTGTTGGCTCCAGGAGTGTTTTTATCCGCCTGCTCAAGCCAAACGCTCTCATTTAATGTGCGGACTTGCCACTCTGTATGTAAGTGCTTAGTTAGCCTGGTGGCTAGCAGCTTTCATTTTGCTAGCTGGCGTGGTAGCTAACTAAACATCGATACTGGGAGCTAAAAAGCAGCTGCTCTGACGCTCGGACCTCAACTGGCTGCTGCTGCTGCTTCGTTCAGTCCGCACCTCTTCGTCCAGACAGGATTTGGAGCCAGACCGTTATAAGGAGTTTAACCACATCTTTCCCGGCGACATTTTTTCTTTTTCTTTTTTTGCTGTTTATGTGATTGACGAGTCGATAAGGAAGGTTTTGAGCCTGAACGTTACACAGGAAGCGGCGGCAGCAGCGGCGGTGCGCGGATTTTCTGGAATGCAAATCATGAATCCTGGCTCATCTTTAAGCCCTGCTCGCATGGCTTTATTTACGCCAGTACGCGCCTGACAGGTTGGCTCTTTTTTTGGTGCACCAGCCGAGCGAGCACCGTGAGGACCTGCCCGGCAGTGTTGGGCCAGCTACACGTGTCTCTTACTGAGAAGGATCCGACCATCGCACTAACATCACAAGCTTTTTTTTTTTTTTTCGACAGCACTGTTTACATGTTCAGGAACAGCCCGCTCCCTCCCTCCCTCCCTCCCTCCTGAAGCACATGCCGCACTGGACAAAAACCAGTCGTTTGGACACCAGAGGACCAGGGAAGTCCCCGGAGACCTGTAGGATCTGACGGATCCCGCATCTGGTGCAAACACCTATCCGTGTGAGACACATCACAGTTCCACATCTCCTCACCCTGCACCCTGTCACTTACAAGGACTGTGATCCAGCGGGCCTGTTCACTGCATACACATCGAGCGACCCTTACCCCGTGTCTCCCCTCACCACTTTCCTTTTTGATGTCACAATGACGGCACTTTGAACAGACTTGGAGCCGCACACGACGCCGCCGTTTCCCGGTCGACGGTCAGCCCCGCCGTCCGTTCAGCCGGCCCCGACAGTGTGCCTTGGCCCTTGATGTTGGTCCCATCTGGCGGAGGACGTTGTTTTTAATCCCCTATAACGAAAGCCGCCGTCCCCAGCCCCGTTATTTCATCGATTTGGTCGTCCCAGGGTCGAAAGATGGCGGACCTCGAAGCGGTGCTCGCCGATGTCAGTTACTTGATGGCGATGGAGAAGAGCAAATCTACTCCAGCGGCCCGGGCGAGTAAGAAAATCATCCTCCCCGAACCCAGGTAAGCACATTTGGCTTGCATGTGTGCGTTTGTGACATGGATGACATTTTTTGTGCATGCTATACGGCCATATATGGAGACTTCCTCTCCAACCTGTGACTTACCTTTGATGCTTACTGAAATGACTGTAGAGCTCTTTGTGAGAACATGCAGCAGATCCCAGCCTCATGACATCTGCAGCACAACCATGGCCATTATATAGCTGAAAGTTGTCAAGAAGTTCACCTAATGATCCAGAGTGTTGGAGCTACGTACTCATTTTTGCCATTTCTTTTAAAATCTCTAAGTGTTGCTAATGCCTTTTGTTTGCCACACTCCTGTCCTTTGCTCCCAGGCTTCTTTGGCTGTCTAATACTAAATCTGTCATGTAGCCTGTGTGACCCATTCATTGTGACTGCTGAATGTTGTGTGTGCTGCTGTAATCCTTCTGATGCCTCTGCATTATCACTGTATGCAGCTCTTGATCTCAGCTTTGCCATTTGCAAGCACCCAGTGTGAGGAGGAGGCCATGAAACACGACTGCAGCTACAATCTTTTTCAAATAGTGCACCCCCACTACCACCCCTTACCATCTATATGTAATTGCACATCTTTTGTCCCTGCGGCAGAGGCTTGAAAGCGTCTCTTCAGTCCAGGTCGTAGACACATGGTGTGCAACTTGAATGAAGAGGATGTGGTTGAAATTTGGTTATTGAGATGATTGAAATTCATGTAAACCTCATATGTAAAACATAGTGCCATTTGAGTTCAGCCAAATGCTAACTGTCGTGTGAAAAGCAGCTGTGTGCAGAGCAGATGTTAGCCAGGCAGTTGTCCGATCTGATTTGAGTTTGTTGTGCTTACAACTATCACCTTGTAGTACACATTTCTTAATCACAAACTGGGGTTTCTCCTGTGGTTTTCAGGGGCTTGGGGTGCTGTCTGGGTTCTGGGTATTTCATTATTAATTTTCAGGTTGTTTTTGTTAATGAAAACTGTGAATGTCATATTGAATGTGTGGGTCCTGACTGTTCTGGAGCCCTATTCAGAATTCTGCTTCCTCATTGAC
This sequence comes from Etroplus canarensis, assembly GCA_015106775.1. Lineage (NCBI taxonomy): Eukaryota > Metazoa > Chordata > Actinopteri > Cichliformes > Cichlidae > Etroplus > Etroplus canarensis. The sequence continues at coordinate 20,191 of VUQH01057345.1, forward strand.
ACAAAGTCACAGCAACACTCCAGTGCTTCCACTACAGTCCTCCCTCCTTTAAACCAGTTTGCTCCATCTGTCGATGTGAGATTAAAAAGACCTATACAGCGTACAGTTTAAACATGAGTTCTAATCAACATAAAGTATGTAAAAGTAAGAACTGTTCTGATTTATCTTTTCCTTTTAGTGTAACTGTGACAGCAAGGTATTAAATGCAGTGTGTCACTTAACATAAAGGGAATATTAACAATTACACATAGAAATAAATAATAACAAACTTTGACTCCACTGCCAGTTTATTAGCCCAGGGCTTTCAGTGCAGGATTGTGAGTATTGGTCATAATTTAATCAATTCCATCAAATCCAGCTATTACAAGGTGGGAAATTACCGCACACAATTACAGTGATTTAATCATGTTTGGTCCAGTGTTTTCATTGGCTGGAAGTGCTGCAGGGGTGGACCGGTCATCTGACCTCTCCTTGCAAGACTACAAGCCCAGCATATGCAGACAGGCTACAAAATGTGAAGTTGAAGTCATGCAGGCATGGGCTACTAGCCAAAAATGTAAAACTACATCAGTTGATGAGGAACTTGTTTAAAAAACAAAATAAAAAAAAAAAAACCCAAAACAAAACAGTGGACGTAATCCTGTAAAAAGTAAATCAGGATTCTCAGACTGGTAATGCTGATTAACTTTTATCAAGGTGAACAGTCCAGAGGCAAATTTTGAGCTGGCTGGCTAAGAATATAACCATGGCTCAAACCTCTAACTATAAAATATGTTGCTAAATTTGTAAACTGTATGATATGGAAGCTTGTTTCTGCCATTAAAAAAAAAAAAAAAATGCACTCCACAGCTCGAAATTTTGAGTTAGCTCTGCCAATCAGGAACCTATGTGAATGACGTCATTTTCTTGTTACCTGGAAGCTGAAGACCTCA
>VUQH01057348.1:9455-24664 GCA_015106775.1 Etroplus canarensis
CCGAACGTCTAAGACGTTGTAGATCATCCGGTACAATCTATCGCAAGTCCCAGGTTATTGTAATGTGTGTTGGTCAGCTGTGAGAAATCAAGGAGGCATATCCAGGACAAAGGTCCTGCTTCTTGGCCAGCCCTAACCTAGCTTAAGACTTTCTTATGCTGTAAAGAAACGTATTGATTGCATTTATCCATAAATGGGAGAGATTCACACGTAGGCACTCATTTTATGAATATTGCAATCCAGACCAATACCCTTAAGAGCAGTGATTCTTTTGGAAATGGAAAAGTGTCTGTAAAATGACAAATATGACCTTGAGCACAGTTTGGGTGAAGACCAATTAAGGGAGCTTTGCAAATTTCAGAAAAATCGGGCCAATACTCTAGGAGGAGTTTTTGCAAAATTGTGGATAGACGGACACGAGCTAATGCCTTGCTATGGCATTAGCTCATCAGTCCTTCAGCTGGCTGAGCTAAAAAGTAGTGGAATTCAGTGGTCACCATCTTGGCCGTACTGCAGAAATTAACAGACCATCAAACAGTTTTTAGCAAATGGAAGCACCATAGGCCTGTGATAGACTGGGGACCTCTCCAGGGTATACCCTATCTTTTACCCTGTGACAACTGGGATAAGCCCATTTAGCCCCGTGTTATACTGAATTAGGTAAGTGTTCAAGAAAATGGATAAATGATGGATGGCTGCAGCGCACTTCGTCAACATCAAAGCTAGTGCTAGCTAGCTAGTTAACAGCAGTTCATTATTTTTCCAGGCATTACAGGTAAGAGTAAATATTACATGTGTTTACTGTTTGTTGTCTTCTTAACTGCAGGAAAAAACCTGTTACCGTGTATACTCAGCAGCTGAAGTTGTAAAAGTTCACAAAATGCAATGGCTAGCACAATGATTATAGTCAAACAATATGTAGCAATCATTTGAAAGTTCTGAACCTGATTTATTGATGTACAGAGTTTGACTGGAAAGTTTTTGGTCGATTAGAGTGTGATAAAGCAACATAGCCCAACAGTCCCAACAATAGTAGGAAGTAACACAGGACCCCCACCCCCAGAGTCTAGACGCTGGTGGTGGAGGTGGAGGTGAAGCAGGTTGAGACTTGGATCTTTGATTGACCAGGATGAGGTGGAGATGAGGAGGAGGCAGGTCACATAACAGATAATAAGAGTCATAAGAGTCACAGAGATTTAATGCACATGGAATAGAAGCTGACTGGCTCACAGAAGGCGGGCGAAAAAAATGATTGAACGAGAGTGAAAACGACAGAATTGGGTTAGACAGTGTGGGAAAGGGGAAATGATGCAAAGAATAGTCTAGAAGCCCAAACTCCCAGGAATGCATGCAAACAAGTGAATGCAGATCTTCCTTATTGAATATATGCATGAGCTTCATTTCCTGTAAATGCACAAATTCGCCATTTCAGATTGAGACACCATCCTGTTGTAAATTCATCTAATACACAAGTACATAATGTACAATGTTTAGTAGTAGAAGTATCTGGATTGACCAAACTAGCAAAGTAGTGAGAAAATCACCATCGCCCCTTTGGCAACTGGACACTCAGTTACTAGGCTGGTCCTTTGTCAAAGCTGCTCAGAATGCAATAAAAGAGATGTTTAGGATTTGGAAAAACTGAGTATTTTAGGGAGCAGATATTTGTGCCTTTTACTTTACAGTTTTTCCACATCCCTGTAGTGTAGTGGTTTACACATTCACCTAACAAGTGGAAAGTCCCTGGTTCATTTCTAGGTGGGACACAAGCCCCTTTCAACATGGATTAATTAATTCTTTACATTTGATCATTTTTTTTATAACCAAAAAGAACAGACAAGTTGTAAAGTGGAGGAAAAAACATCTATTAGGCTATTTAGGCTGACTTTGAAACAGAATAGCTGTAAAGATGTAAAGGACACTGTTTGTGTGCAGCTTCACTTAATCAAAAGTTGTTTACCTTGATAATAACTGGACAAATATGATGTACATATTTAAACTTTTTTTATTCAGACTTTTACAAGCAAAAGGTCCCTGATTCGATTCCAGGTGGGAACACAAGCCCCTCTCACCATGGAGGGTTGCATCAAGAAGGGCATCTGGCGTAAAACGTCTGCCAGATTACCACTGCAGATAAATCAGCTGTGGTGAGCCCATGGGGAACATGCAAGGGAGCAGCCAAAGGTACCATCTGTTTGTGTGTGTGTGTGTGTGTGGAATCTACTTACCATGGTTGAAACTGACATTATTTCTGCGGTCACAACTGTTTGTGGTATGCGGTAGACGACGGACGGACGGACGGACGGACTTTCTATATACGACAGTGGTCCAGCTAGACTGTCTCTTACAAAGGAAGAGATCATTTACCTGAAGTTCAGGAGGGGGACCACACCACAAATACTCCCCTTCTGATCTCAGTTCTGTAAATGCCTACTTGCTCCACATGCTTGGCCAACCTCCCTCCACTTTCTTTCTGTTTGTCATCCTCTTTCAAAGCTATCTTCAATCCTCAATGATCCCTAGTAATCCACAAACTGCAGTCTCTGGCCTAGCTCTTCATTATATAGAAATGTTTTTCATTGGAGTTGGAGTTCTTGCTCGTAAAATTGCAATGAAGTATGCAAATACACAAGTCTTTATCCGAAGTCTTTACTGAAGGAGAATTTTCAGGTATCTGTGCTTTACTCGAGTATTTATTTTCCTGACAACTTTTTACTTTTACCCCCCCACACACACACACATTTTAGCTGAAATAGCAATACTTTCTAGTCCTTACATTTTCAAAACAGGCTCGTTACTTCAGGATTAATGCATTTGAGGGGAGTTACAGATAATTTCACGTCCTGTACACCTTATCAGGCTCAAACCGATTTGAAAGTAAATGGAGGGAACAACATATAAAAGACAATTCTGCTGGTGTATCCATCGTGGGTGCATATCGTGCACAACCCCTCCAATCATCCTGCCATAAAAGAGATATAAGACAAAAAAATAATAATAATTTATGCATCACTTATGGCACTATACTCATTTTTCTGTTTAAGTGTGGAGACAAAGTCACCCATCTACAATGCAGGCAACAGCAAAAAGAGCTGTTTGTTTTATCTGCTTGTTTTTCCTCTGTTTGTGCTCTTTATAACAGTTCGAAATGAGTACATTTATTAGAATAGTTAATAGAAGTTGGAATAAAGTTTCCATTTCCTTGTTTTAATATCATTTTAATTTGATGTTACTATGACATGAGGTCCAGTTAGCTTTGCACAAAAATAGCTGGTAGAAAAGTCCTTCCAAGAGCTACTTTTTACTTTTATACTTTGAGTAGACTTCAGAGCCTGTACTTTTTCACTTTTACTTAAGAAAATGAATTGTGTTCCTGATGTGTAGTGGTTTACACATTTGTCCTACAACTGAGAGGTCCCTGGTTTGATTCCAGGTGGAGGCACAACACTCTCTCACTATGGAGGATGGCATCAGTAAGGGCATCCAGTGTAAAATCTCTGCCAAATTGCCAATACGGATTAACCTGCTGTGGCGACCCCTTGAGGAGAATACAGGATAGCGGCTGAAGGTACATTACTTGAAACAATACTTCTACCAAACTCGTTTTTTCAGCACAAGAATCCATACTTCTGCTTGAATAAGGAATGTGTGTACTCTTGCCACCTCTGGTCTTTTTGCTTTTTGCTGTTGTTGTTAATCCAGCAACATTCGACTTACTGTACAACTGATTTGGATTTGAAATGGTTTGGAACCGAAAGCCATACAGCATGCACTGCACATACACAGACTTATTTGTCTGGATTCCCAAAGGTCTCCCTGCTGTCAGCATCACAGACCCATTGCACAAATGATTTTAAAATTAAAAAATGGGTTGAGAAGCAAAAAGTTGCAAGTTTCAGTCGCCCTTTTGTGCCGTACTTTCTGACTTTCTTAGTCTTTCATCTGAAAATATTTTTTCCCTATTGTATTATAATTGATAACAGGAAAACATAAAACAGTTCTTGCAGTCTCCTTTCACAGCTGGAAACTTTTGGTCGTGTTTTTCAGGTGTTCGTCTGATGCATGTCAGGCAAAACAGATATAGTTAGAATTAAATCAATACTGAAGCTGAAGTGTCTTTTTAGTGCTGCTGCAGTTAATGGCCTGGTTGACAACCATCTCATATAAAGTGGCCTTCATAATGCATAACTTCAGGCCTTGCTGAGGTTATGCATATCGACCTTCACAGCCCGCACAGTTGTTGTGAAGTTGGAAATCACCTAAAGAGACTAAGGCTCTAAACACATTTCTGCAGTAATGTTTTAACACAAGAGTCTATACATATACAGTAACCATGTTTTGAACCAGCCTCAAGTGGTCATTAGAAGAACTGCAGTTAACCACCTCTCTGTTGTCTTCATTTTTAAACCCCAAAGATTGCAGCTTGTACATCAACTTCCACTGCTGTTGCTACAAGCACTGCTGCTTCAGCCACAAGAATTGTTACCTTTGCTGCTACAGATTTACTGTTTACAGTTTTACTGCTTGGGCAGCTACGGCTCAGCAAGTCGAATCCATTGATTGCAGGTTTGGTGTTTTGTTCCCTGGCAATTCCCTCAAGCGTCCTTGAGCAAGACACTTAATCCCAAATTGCCTTTAAATACTTAACCTGGCGCCTTACGTGGAAACTTCAGCACTGATGTATACCTGGCAGAATGAAAACAACACCGTGAAGTAATTTGGATAATTGTGCTATATGGACGCGGTCCATTTTATGTGTATTTAGAATCAAATCTAACTACGCGCTCTGCGTGTGGAAGAATCCGTCCTGCTGACATGTTGTTCAGCAAGGTGCTGAAGCCCACCAAGGTGCTGAGCTGGTGCTGACGCACTGCTTTGACCTGCATGTGGATGGGGGAAAGTGGAGAATCATTTCCATTTTGGGACAAGTGGAAAAATTATTTCCATCTTGAGATCACTATTATCATGAGCTGTAATAACAGATAGCTGTGTAAACACTCAGAGGAGCCAGGAGACAATGTAATGGCCATATTATCATAAGAAAACAATGAGTACTTATATTCATGTCTATACAGGCGCTATGATGAAGCTATAATATTTCATAAAAAGAATCATACCATCATACGTACCATCACACAGCCTGATGAAGATCAGAACAGTTGGGTTCCATCAGTTTGTCAGGAGACAGAAAAACCAACAAACTTGGTTTGCTGCTTATTGTAATTTTATTCATTGACCAAATTGACATATGAATTGCAAACCATATCCATAAAGTGACAAAAAAGAGGCAGATGCAATACAAAGCTAATGGCTCCGCTAGTAAAGTTGTTGTTTCGGTGCAGTAATAGACTCTTGAGGACAAACTATTGTTTAGAAGTGCTCTTAATGTTGAGAGAAAATGGCATAATTATTCTGACAGATTAAATCTTATGGACCCCTGCTTTTGTCTTGAAGTTTTGATAGTCTCCATTAATGCAAAACTATTACTTGTCTCGCTTTGTTGGATTTCTGTGCAAAATCTGCATCAAAACCAGGCCCTTCCAAATGATGTGTGTGACTGTAGAGAAACAGTGTGTCTGAAAAGCCCTCTTCTATGATGGCAGTTAAGTAACTTTAGTAGACTGTACAGTCTTGTACAAAAGAAAGTACACCCTCTTTCAAGTCTAAAGTTTAAAGTGTTACGACAGAATCAGTGTGTCAAAAGCTTAGTGCACCCTGTAGGAATTAGAAGGGTAAGTAGCAGTCAGGTGCTGCTAATAAAACGCATTTTTTTAATCAGCCAGTGCAGTCAAAAGCAGAAATTTTGTCAGTTTGCTGGACGTGTGTGTTAACACGCCGCCAAGGTGGAAAGGCATCAGCAATGATCTTGCTGCCAGTCAATCAGATAAGGGTTATAAGGCCATTTTCAAACAATGTGAAGTCCATCATTCTACAGTGATAAAGATTATTGATAAGAGTAAAACCTTCAAGACAGTAACCAATCTTACCAGGAATGGACTTCCCAGTAATTTCACCTCAAGGTCAGACCATGCAATGCTCAGAGAAAATGCAAAACAACACAAGGCCTCAGTTAGCATGTTAAATGTTAAAGCTCATGATGGTACAATTAGAAAAAGACTGGACGGATTTCCAGGAGAAAGTGTATTTTCTCTAACTGGAACATGGCAGCACGGCTTCAAATTTGCAAAGTTGTATCTGAGCAACAAGACTTCTGGAAAAATGCATAAAGCGTGGTGGCGGATGACTGCTGATTTAGGCTTGTTTTGCAGTCACTGTGTAAACCGGAGTATTGTAGAGTGAAATGTGAGGCCATCTGTCCGATAGCTAAAGCTTGGTGGAAACTGTGCCATGCAACAGGACAATGATTCCTAACACAGCAGCAAATCTACAACAGAAAAAGAATCAAAGTGTTGCCATGGCCAAGTCCAGACCTCAGCCCAACTGAAATGCTGTGGTTGGACCTTAAGAGAGCTATGCATTAATGAATATGTCAACCTCAGTGAACTGAACTGAAGAAGAGTGAACCAAAATTTTTCCACAACAATGTGGGAAACTAATAAAGTTATACAGAAAATGATTACCTCAAGTTATTGCTGCTAAAGGTGGCTCTACAAACTAGAGCAACTTGGTTTTTCATGCATGGGTTCTGCACTTTGTTTTTGTCATGCAAATAACATCAAGGTGGGATATGCTGTTTTGTTTCATACCTGAGGTTAGACTTAAATGATTTTAGAGCCTTGTAAGGACCAGATGATTTTATATTATGTCCTAAAACATAAAACCAGAGACCTGAAAGAGGGTGTTCTTTCTTTTTCACAGGACTGTAACTTTTTGTTATGGCCAGGGAAAAGCTATTGTCATGCTAAATGGGATATACTGGGTTCCTTTCTCTTTAACTCAGCTCAGCTCAGTCCATTATGTTTTGTTTCATCATGACAAGGTTACAATAACCAGGCACCTCAATGCAGCCAAACGCTGATTACCTTGAACTATCACCGCCAGCTCCCATTTGGCCTCGCTATGAATCACTTCTGCTGCATCCATTGTGTGACACAAACCAGAGATAGCAAGGAATTTACTCACTTTGTGTACACCCTGCTGTCGAGAATGTCAAAGTTTCGGCTTCTCTGGGGAAAGAGAAAATATTTTCAGATCGAAGTCCATCCATTACTAGAAGACACTATTGCTTGAGCCCAGAGGTGCTGAAAAATTCTTTAACGCTTGGCTGTGATGGGCCAGTTCAATGAGATCATCAAGATTGCAGTCAAGAGACTCCTCCTTCTGAAAACATGTGACCCCTGCTTCCTCCCTGAGCAGCCCCTCACAGATTTATCCAATAATCCTTGCTGACAATTCACCAGCGAGAGCTTTCAGGATTGTAAAGGAGATTAGCTAAACAAATACACCACCTTTTGGAGGCTAAATCTTTCTTCAAGGAGACTGGTGAGGGAGGAGGCTCTGTGCAGGGTAATAAAGACAACGAGACCAAGGTGTCCGTATGTGATGGCAGGGTGATCAGAAAACAGCTGAGGGCATCCTGTTCCTTGGAAAAATCACACATTTCATCTTTACAGCATTCAAGTGCCACTCACTGTTGAAGTGTCCTTGAGCAAAAGCTTTAAAAACAAAAAAAACCTGTGATTTGCTGCCAGCAGCCTCCAATTCTCTAATATGTATGACCTTTTTCAAGAGTAATATGTATAATAAAGTCTTTCTTTTGCTTTGTGAGAAACATGGTAATAAATTAAGGAGCCACAGGGTCTGCACCTGGAGATCAATAGGGAGCTTTGAGGCACTGAAAACTCATGACCTTTGAGAGGAAAAGAGCTGCCTAATACAATTTCTTCAATTTTATTTTTTAATAAATTAGATTATAACATGGCCTGAGTATTATTTTGGTTGCTGTTTTTTTTTTTTTCTCTTCGTGAAATCTGACATGAAAATCCCAAGGATGGCATCACATCAAACGTACCTTGCTGGAATGAACAGAACTCACTCTGCACAGAAGTATTTGAAATGTCCTTCAAGGACAAGTGCCCATAAAACAGAAATATATAACCCCAAGCTTTGTCAGACCCTATTTATATTCATTAGAGTCCTACCTTTTCTTCAGTGTCAGCATAGTCCAAGGGATTTTTGTGTTCGTAAAGAAGCCAACTGTATAATGTAAACAAATCCATTTTAGGATGAAGTTTACTTCATGGGGACCTTAAGTGGGAACTATTTGAGAAAATAGTTAGATAGGGTGGAAAAAGGACTGTATGTAAAAGCAAAATGTCAGTGATGTAGTAGCTTATCCAGCTTACAATCCATCACCAAGTTATTGTAAAGTGTAAAGTTTAGGAAAACAAAAGGATAAGATTTCTTGTCATTGGTTGGCAGTGTTGTAAATTAATCTTGTTCTCCACCAGTTCAAGAGTGTTATGACTACACTGGTCAGTCAGTAGTAACCATGGCTACAAAAACAGTGAAGACATGCGAAATGCATCAGCAAGTCATAACGCTGACCAGATTACTGGTGCTAGCATAATGGTGATGGGAAGGCCCCTAATGTGGGAGGTAACCAATGGGACCACTCCCTCTATTGGCCAAGACCAACAAGATCATGATCATCACCATCTAACAGGGTACAAGTGGAAAAGCGATGTTTCAAGCTATCACAGCGCTATTAGCAGCAGGTCTACCATCTACAGAATCACAGAGAGTCTGCCAGCATGATAGGAATACTGAATATGGAAACTGAAACAGTGAAATGTTGCAACTGCTGTTGTTATGTTGGCGAAGCCGGTTATTGTCCGATGCTGCGCCTACGCCACAGCCCTAGTTCTTGACTGGCCCCAATCTAACTTAATATATTATTATACTTTAAAATAAACTTAATGACAAAATTTATGTGTACATGGCAGAGGGGCACACGTAAACATTCATTTTATGAACATTACAGCCCAGACCAATACTCTTAGGAGTAGCGATTCCTGTGAAAATATGAACGTGCCAGTAAAACGACAAATCTGACTCTGACCTTCAGCACAGCTTGCATGAAGACCCATTAGTTGATCACTGTGTGCAAGTTTCACTAAACTCTGACCAATAATGTAGGAGGAGTAGCGATTCTTGTGAATTGCGGATGAATGGACTCTTAACCGTGGCATTTGCTCACTGGGCCTTCAGGCGGATGAGCTAAAAATGGAAGCCCTAAACCTGCATTCTTTCTAATGACCATCAGGGGGTGAGTGACTGCTTCAGTGGTGAATGGCATCATCTGTGTGAACAAAACAAAACCCTCTTCTCACTTGATTTATGACATTGCAAAACACTACCATTAAATTCACGTTCTCAATTGCTAATTTATACTCTCTGTTTATAAATGTTTTGTAAATTCTGAACCTGCTGGGATAGAAAAAGATGATAAGGTGGGGTAAAAACTGAAGCATAGCTATCATGTGAGTGATAGAGAGAAGTGTCAGTTAAACTCGAGCCTTCAGCCAGGGGACCTCACAAACCAGCGGGTGGCCATCTTTTATACGGCCTATGGTCCAAAATTTCCTATCCCCACAGTTCTTTAATGTGTGTTGCCATCCATTTTCTAAAAAAATACAGGCCACAGGTTATCCTGGTTTTAAGATGACTTTGTGTTTCACCCTTTCCTTCCCTGCTATGACGGCCAGTTTTTCACTCCACCTTCCAGCGAGGCGTTTAAAATAACTGCAAACACAATTTGCTCGTGGCGTGGTTGGTTAGCACTCCTGAAGAACGTGTCCTGAGAGACCATAAAGCAGCTCTTATTCTAGCTTGAGAATAACAGTAATAATATATAAAACTGTCATCACATTCTGAGAGGGAACAAAAAAAAAGGTTTTGGCCTTTGGCTTTCACTGCTGCCAGTGAAGCAGAAGCCAAACAACACAACCCTGGGCGTCCTTATCTTCTATTGTGCCTCTTTTTTTATCCTTATTTATTTTCAGAATCACACCTACTTGTATCACATCTTTTCACGGTTGGTTGTTTTTTTATTTTATGCTTTGAAAAGACCGATGTTTCCTTCGGGAGTTTATCTATTTGCTTTGTGATTGCCTCCTCCTTATATCTCTTCTGTCTCACTCAGATAAATGTGTTTCATTTTTGTTGTGGAAACTGTTATAAGACGCTCTGCCATCAGCTGCCACAGTGGTCTACACGGAATATTCCCTCACAGGTGTACGGAGAGCTGAACTGTCTGATTTTGTCAAAACAGGACAATTTTGTGCATGAAACAGTTGGGGGCGTAAGCCTGATTACCAGTGTACCAGCGGTGAAGTACCAGTGTGCAGTAGAAAAGGCAGTGCTTCCTGCAGATGATTTTTCCTTTTCTTCAGTAAATTATTTTATGCCTGGCTGTAAAAAGAGGCTGATGACAATCAGTCACCTGTGAGAATTCTCAAACAGGAGTCACAAAATACTTTAAGCTGCTTTTGTCCATTGATTGATTGATTCATTGATTGGGCCCGCAATCCTTGGGGCTGAGCTCGATGCCCTTTCACCTATCCAGTTGGCAAATCTCGTATAAGATGCACTATCTAAGCTGCTTTAGCCTGCCTACTCTGACTGCTTTCTCTCCAAGTCGCTCTTCGACTCGCCTCCACCTTTGTACCTCCTCCTCATGCTGTGTCGTACTTTTGTTTTATTTGCTGTCGCTGATGCTCGCTCTGTTTGGGACCTCCTTGCTGGTGCTCTTCCAATCCTATAATCATTTTCCCCCAGTTTTCCCAACGTCCCACATCACAAAAGTCCTGAAGAGACAGTTATTGGCCCACCTAGTAAGCAACTTTTAGGACTCGCTACTGTTTGATTACCGTCCTGGGGTTGGAGCCAAAGAGGTCCATCATCTACCTGCCTCGGTGAGCAAACCTCTCATCTGGACAAAGCAGGCAACACTGTGAAGACCATGTTCTTTGATTCTCTTGTGCGTTTAACACAATTTAGCCTGCATTGCTGTGAGAGGCGCACCAGAAATCATGGGTGGATGTCTCCACAACCTCCTGGATTATTGACTAGTCTCTCAAACTGTGGTCTATTAGTGAGGTAAAGGGTTGTGCTTCCAAGATGGTGGTCAGCAGCACGGGAGGCCACAGGGGACTGCACTTTTACCATTTCTCTTCACCCTGTACACCTCAGACTGCCAGTACAGCCTGGAGTTATGAGGTGTGTTAGCGACTGACAACATTGTGAGTACAGGGAATCGGTGGACTGCTTTGTTGCATGGTGTGGGAACAGTCCCCTTGTGGTTCAGTGTGAACAAGACAAAGGAGATGATTGTGGATATTAGGAGGACTGGACCCAAACCAAGTGCTGTTTCCAGCCTGGGAGAGGAGCTAAAGGTGGTGGAAGGCTACAGGTGCCTGGGTGTTCACCTGGACAGTAGTCTGGACTGAAGATGCAACACTAAGGCTGTGTACAAGAAAGGACAGAGCAGACTATTTGATGAGGAAACTTTGGTCCTGCAACGTTCGCAGCAAGATGTTGCATATCTTCTATAGGTTTGCGGTGGAGAGTGCAGCTTGCTTTGCAGCAATATCAGAGACGATGACTCAAAGAAACTGAGCAAACTGAGGAAGAAGGCGTAATGGTCAACACTGCACACCCTCTACACAACATAGTGATTAAACAACGGCGTGTGTTCAGTCAGAGGCTTCCTCAGCTCCACTGTAACAAAGAATAGTACAGGAGGTCATTCCTGCCCATGGCAATAGCTCTATATAATGACTCTTTGTAATGAATAATAACTTATGACCAATGCTGATGATTCGTTTTGTTATTGCAACATCATAATTTCCCTCTGGGATTAATAAATTATTTAATTCAACCTAAATTACCACTGATGTAAATAACACTTTTCTTTGACTTAAGGGATCTGAACTTCATTGAAAATTGACACTATTAGTGCTAGAGAGCAGTGGTTCACAGATTCTGACTGAAAACGCTGTCGTTCATTTACACTTTTGAACAAAATTTCAGTGCACTGGCTTGCATAATGATGGTGAAAGGTACAGCAAGTAAGAAATATGAATGAATAAAATGAGAAAATATTAAAAAACAATATAGTCACAAGAAATAAACATTGTACAAAATAACCTGAGGGAAAAAAATATCCCATAGAGATGCAGAAATTTATACATGTATTTACACTGTAGCAAATAAATACTAGTGTAGCAGGATATAGTACTGTATGTAGTAAGTATTTCACTTTTCCAATTCCACGTTGTTGCATATACACACACACACACACACACTGCACATATTGTATATATTGCACAGATGTTGAGGTATTGCACATAAACAGAGGTGTGCCGTTATGTTGGGGGACTGTTTATCCTGAGTTCAGTAACCTGATGGCCTGTGGAATGAGCTGTTGCAGAACCTGGGTGTTCTGCACTTCAGACTGCAGCACCTCCTGCCAGATGCCAGGAGAGAGAACAGTCTGGTGTCCCTGATGATGCTGTGGGCGCACAGAGATGCAGTTTGTCAGCGTGCTCTTCGTGGTGCGCCTGTAGAAGGTGGTCAGGACGGGAGAGGGGAGGCGTGCAACCGCTGCTGTGCTCCTTTCACCAGACAGGACGTGTTTTTTTTGACCAGGTCAGACTGTTATGCGCACGCCTAGGAACCTAATGTTCACCACCGCCACTACTGTGTTGTTAATTAGCAGTAGGGGGCGACAGGGTCGGCTCTTCCTGAAATCCACAATGATTTCCTTTTGCTTTGTTGATATTCAGGAAGGCGTCATTTTTCCCCACACTAGTCCACAAGATGCTCCACCTCCTGTCATCATTGTGGATCAGGCCCACTACTGTTGTATCATCATCATAGCTGATGATGTGGTTAATAGTGGACCTGGCAATGCAGTCATGAGTCATCAGGGTGAAGCGCAGCGGCCTGAGGACGCAGCCGGTGCTCAGGGTGATGGCTGAAGAGGTGTTCTTCCCCACCCGCACACACCCGTCAGTAAGGAAGTCTAGCTGCCAGTTACAAAGTGTGGTGCTAAAGCCTAGGGGTTCCAGTTTGGCTACCATGTGCTGGGGGGGATGATCATGTTGAATGCTGAACTGAAATCCACAAACGTCATTCTCACGTGGGTGTTTTTCTCCTCCAGGTGCTGAAGGCTCAGCTGTAGTGCAGAGGAGTGATTGTGGAGCGATTAGGGCGGTAAGCAAACTGGCCAAGGTCAAATATCGAGAGCCATGTGGAGACAATGTGCGGTTTAACGAGCCTCGTGAGGCACTTCATGACAGGCGTGAGTGCGACAGTCATCCAGGCCGGCTAGGGTGGATTTCTTGTGGCCGTCTTGAAACAGGATGGCGCAATAGCTTGGTCCAAGGAGGTGTTAAAAATGTCCATCAGAATTGGGGCCAGCTGGTCCGCACATTCCCTGAGCAGGCGTCCAGGTATGCCGTCCGGCCCAGCTGCCTTCCTGGCGTTAATCCTTTTTAGGGTTGTTCGGACTGCCATCGTTCCCAGATTCAGTGCCTGCTCATCTGGCTGAGGCACTACTTTCTTTGGTGGTGAGCTCATTGAAGTCAGAGTCATCCTTACAAGATGTCTGGGCTGCCCTGCACGTGATCGTCATACAAGTGAAAGGTCCCTGGTTTGATTCCCCCTCACCATGAAGGGTCGTCAGGAAGGACATCCAGCATAAAACCTCTGTCAGATTACCAATGTGGATTAATCTGCTGCGGCGGCCGTCTGGGGAAAATACAATGGAGTAGCTGAAGGATGAGTGCTAGAGCACCGTTTGACAGCTCTGTTATATCATGCTGCAGATGACAAATTACTTAAATCCATTTACGTTCAAAAGCTGGAAACTTTTGAACAAAGTGGGTGAACAAAGACTGCTTTTAATGAAATAAGTATAAATATATGAAATAAGTTTGTCTCAGTTTTGGTGAGCGAAATTCTACTAGATATCCAAACTTTCTTGCCCATATTGTTAAGCTCACAGCTTTAAAACTGGAGGTCAATTTGCAGGTACAAACATAAGAAAGATAAGTTCACCAGTTCAGTATGCTGAGGGCCAGGCGTGGGCGAGCTGAGTTCCAGAGCCTTTTACAAGACTTGAACTTCCAGTTTGTCCAAGGAGAAGGGGTAAGCATCCAATTCCAGAGACGTGGGTGAGAGCAGGTCAGGCGGTGAGCACAGAAGGGGCCAGGGAAGCACGCTAGGAGAGGCAGCAGAGAACCAGGTAAGTACAAAGCAGGCACTCACACAAAGTGGTAACAAGACATGCAGATGACCTGGCTTACCACTCTGTGAAAAGCTGATGATCCCGAGGATCCGGCTTATATACTGCAGGTGAGAGAGAGGTAATGGGAAACAGGTGCACCTGCCAGACTCCTCTTAAGCCACGCCCACTCCTGAAAGCAGAGTTAGTGTGCACACACAGACACATGATAGGAGAGGAAAGAGAACGCAAAAGAGAGGCGAAGAGAGGCAGGCAGATCAGCACCTGGGGGGACCGTGCTAATAATGCTGAGTATGTGCGGCAGAGCAGGAAAAACTGAACTACTGCTGATACTGACGTGTGTTTTCAGAATTCAGCCTGCAACTTTCCACCGTGCCTTTTAGATCCAGTTGTGAACTTAACCAAAGAAATAGCCAGAATCATGAGTACTGCAGAGTAGCTTGCTGATTCAGATCGATTTATTTTTGATTGATTGATTGATTGATTGAATCTTTATTTTGAACATGTTAAAATAGTACAGAACAAAACAAAAGGAAAACAAACAATAGAAATTATAATTAACTTACATGTTCAAAAAGGAGTAGGAAGAAGCATATGCTTATTTAATCCCACCCTCTTTCCACTATTTAGTAATTATTAGTCATCCCTTTTTCTTCCTTATTTATGCCCTGTCCATCAGAAATTCTTCATTACAATTGCATGTTACATATATGTTCATACAAACACATACATACACACATATATATCCCCAATAGCATGTCAAAAAAAAAATACAATTTACAGATGTATATACTTATTTAAACATACTTGTGCACCCACACACATATTTACACATCGCTGTTATGAAAATAGTGGGTGAAAACCCCCAGTCAGAGCCCTGCCTCCTCCCTGTACTTTGCAAACACCATATTCTTGAACTGCTTTTTAAACTGAGTCATGCTGGGACATTGCTTCAGTTCTCCACTTAGTCTATTCCACAGCTTCACTCCACACACAC
>VUQH01057349.1:0-15539 GCA_015106775.1 Etroplus canarensis
TGCCTTTGCTTTTGCCTCGTGCTCGTGTTTTTATATGGAATCCATGTTACAGTGCAAACAAGCTCCTTGCTAACATTTTACAGTTTTGACTAATGGTGAATTGATTCACACACACACACACACACACACACACACACACACACACACACACATACAGACTGTCAAACATAACTGTCACCACTGCTGGTGTAAATGAAATATTATTGTCTGAATATTATCGCTGCTGTATCAGACTCCCATTTTTATTTTTTATTTTTTATTGTTCAATGAGAAGAGGCCCAAAGATGGCGTGATGTTTTATGTCATGCACAAAACAATGAACTGCCATTAAGTATTAAAAAAAATCCAATGTATCTCTCTGGTTGGTTGGTTTGGTTTTGTGCAGTTTTAAAACATCAATTCATAAAATATGCTAAAATGTGTCAACATGTTTGAGAGTATTGAGTATTTTTTGTGTCTGTTTTCCTCAGTATAGGGACCTATTAATGTCATTTATATACTTTTACTTATTTTATCTTGTAGTATTTATTTGATTTCAGATTAGCTTTTATCTTATTATTTGTTAGGTCATGTTGTATTCTATTTTATTAATACTTTTCTGCTTATTTCAGTTACACTATATGGACAGAAGTATTGAGCTAGATATACACTACAACTACAGGAGCTTTAATGACATCCCATTCTAAATCCATAGGCATTAATATAGAGTTGATCCTCCGTTTGCAGCAGTAACAGCTTCCACTCTTCTGGGAAGGTTTTCTACAACATTTTGGATTATGTGTGTGGGAATTTTTGCCCACTCATCCTGAAGAGCATTTATAAGGTCAGACATTAGTGTTGGACAAGAGGGCCTGGCTCGCACTCTCTGCTCTAGTTCATCCCTAAGATGTTGAATGGGGTTGAGGTCAGGCCTCTGAGCTAGCCAGACAAGTTCTTCCACACCAAACTCATTCAGTAATGCCATTATGGACCTTGCTTTGTGCACAGGGGCACGGTCAGACTGGAACAAAAAAGGGCCTTCCCCAAAGTGTTCCCACAAAGTTAAAAGTACAGAATTGTCCAAAATGTCTTGGTAAGCTGAAGCATTCCCTTCACTGGAACTGAGAAAACAACCTCATAGCATTATTCCTCCTCCACCAAACTTTACAGTTGGCACAATGCAGTCAGACAGGCAGGTAACATTCATCTAGGAACATCAATCACAGACTTGTCCATCAAACTGGCAAATATAAAGGCTTGATTCATCACTCAAAAATGTCTCCACTGCTCCGGAGTCCAGTGACAGTGTGCCCTTAGTTCCAGTGAAGAGAAACCTTAATGCTTACCAAGACATTTAGGCCAATTCTATGATTGCTCTGTAGTGGAAACAGTTTGGGGAAGGCCCCCTGTTCCAGCATGATTGTGTCCCAGTGCACAAACCAAGACCTATAATGGCCCTGACCTCGACCCCATCGAACACCAACTCTATATTAACCCCTATAGATTTAGAGTGGGATGTCACAAAAGCTCCTGTAGGTGGAATGCATAGGTAGGCCAATACTTTTGTCCATATTGCGCATATCCAAAAACAGTGCTATAAATTCTGAACATACTGTTTATCTTTTCTGGCTTGTTTCTGCCTTAGATTTGTGCAGAGCAAGTGAGCTGTTCGTTTTTTTGTTTGTTACGTGTGAAGAAAAGCAAAAGTGGCAGGAAGTTCACTATCATAATGACATCCATTTGTTACCGGTTGTCATTCAAATATTCAGGATTATTTCACTGCTGCTGCAGTCACCAGGTTCTGCTTGTGATGAGTCCTTTGGATAAAAGCAAAATCTGCTCATGCTCAAATGTGTGTAAAGACAGACTCCATGGCTAGGTGCTTGATTTTATATACCCATGGCAATGGAACTGAATGATATAGAGGTGTGGCCCCATACATGTTTAGAGTCTAATTCATTTGTCTCAAAGAAACAAAAAACACAGCTTACTTAAACTGGATATCCAATAATATTAATACAGTGAATTATTTTGGTCATAATAATCATGAAAAAAAAATCTGATAACATAGCAGGGATGGAATCAAACACCTGTTGTGGATTATTGTTTCAATCTGCCCCTGGATAAAGCTTTATTCAAACACAAAAATTTTGCATTGTTTGCTGTGTAGAGCCGTGTGTGATGTGATGAGCGCTAAAGGAAAGCAGCCGTTACACTGACAAAGGTGGATAAAGATCAAATCTGTGGCACGTCCAGACAGTAGGCTTCCTTTGTAATGAGGGGAAAAAACTGCACATGAGAAGCTTCCATTTTGCATGAACGGATTTAAAACAGATGTTATCACCATATGCAAAATTGCCACTGATGTAAAACATCTGGATATGCTGATAAAAATATGAGTCAAGCCTTTGTTTTTAAAAAATTATATCTGAATATTGCAAGGAAATCTTTAACAAGTGGATACAAGCATCAAAACAGGCACATATAGTCAGTGGCCACTTCATTAGGGATACATTCAAACTTCATTGTGGCATAGATTTAACAAGGTGCTGGAAACTTCTCACAGATTCCAGTCCGTATTGACATGATAGCATCAATGCAAATCAAATCCGTGATGTGAATCTCACGTTCCACCACATCCTAAAAGTGCTCTGTTGGACTGAAAGCTGGTGACTGTGGAGGCTGTTTTGAGTTTGTTCAAGAAACCAGTTTGAGATGATCTGAGCTTTGTGACATGGTGCTTTAGCCTGCTAGAAATAGCCATCAGAAGATGAGTACTTTGTCATAAAGGGATGGACACGGTCAGCAACTAGGGTGACCAGATATGCCTCTTTTTGTGGGACTGCGCAGCAATTTTATCCCTTGTCCCCAGTGGTGAATCACCACTGGTGATTCTAGAATCTGTTGTGGGCCCTAAGCAAAAACCCACAGGGGTGCCTCCAACCAGCGTTCACCAGCTTGTTAAACAGAATCCTGCATGTCACTTGCAACAGAAGTGACTGAAGTCAGGTGGGGCCCCCTTTAAAGGAGGTCAGGTCTTTCCTATTTTCATTACAAGCTTTCACTGCTGTAGTTTAAGGTTTGTCACCCCTTGGGCCCCCCCTCTCGCCTGGAGCCCCAAGCAGTTGCCTACCTAACCAGGTGGCAAGCAGCACCTCTGCTTGTCCCTGTGTCCAAAATATTGAGACAATGTCCCACATTCTCAGTGTATCCACTTTTCTCAAGTCAGTCACCCCAAAGTCACAAGATCGGCAGACTGTTCTGGAGAATTAAATGGTGACTCTCAAAGTCCTTTTCTCAGTTTTGTCAGTTATTAATGTATCTCAAACTAGAAAGTGATGTGCAGTTTATGGATGCATCCCCACTGAAAGCCAAAACAAACTGAAATAACAATAGAAAACAGTCTTAATGGGGAAACTAGCAGAATATATGGCAATGGCATAATAATAAACTTTTGTTTCCTTTTATACTCCTATTTTCTTGGCAAAGAAGCTGAAAGGCTCACATTCAAGTATTACACGCCTAAAGTCTCTCAGCAGTCATCTCCCTCATCGTCACACATAAAAATCTTTTTCCCCACATTTAGTGTGTCAGGATCTGGTTATTCTATCAGCAGTACTCAGGTAGGCTGTGGTGTTCAAACAGTGCTGAAATTGGTACTAAATGGTCCGTGTGCCAAGAAAATATCCACCACCAGCACGACGCTGTTTACACTAAATTCTGACCCTGCCATCCAAACATCTCAGCAGAGCCCTGTGGGATCTTCTGCAGCTCTAATTTATCTGCTTTGAGATTCAATGTGTTGTGTATTCAGAGCTGCTCATCTGCATACCTTGGTTTGTAATGAGGATATTTCTGCCTTCCTCTGAACTCCAGCAAGGCATTTTCACCTAGAGAACTGTGCCACTCACCAGATATTTTTTTTCATTTTTCGGACCATTCTCTCTGAACCCTAGAGTTGGTTGTGAGGGAATATCCAAGTAGATTAGCAGTTTCTGAAATACTCAAACCAGCCTAACACCAACAATCACACACCTTACCGTGTTCAGGCTGCAGAGGTTACAGTCGCAAGTCACTGTATACTAGGTGATTTAGAAAAGATAGCTATTACCCATCTGTAATGACAAGTCTGAATTTGCCCATGCATTTTTTAACAATTAGAAGTAGAAGTGATCCACAAACTGTAGCACCAAATTTCACTGACAAACTTTATTTAGTGTTAAATATTCCTGCTGAAAATTTACATTCAATCTCAAACATGAATCAAATTAATCAGTGCCATAAAGCTACAGCTGGGTTATACCATCAAAAATAAAACCTCAACCAAGTCTTTTTTTTTTAAAATCCCACCCAACCCCCTCAAATTAGCTGATTTATGATCAGTAACTTTAGTATAATCTGTTTAGTCACACAAACCTTTATCTTCATGCTATGAATATTTTCTGGGTTATAGGACCTAAAAGTTCACAGGGGAGAGCTGAAAATCTTAGTGTAAAGTGCCTTGAGGTGACTTGGGAATTGGCGGTATCTAAATAAAACTGAATTGAACTTCACAAGTACAGAAGGGGGAAAAGCTGATCGAGGGGTCAGGTGAGAACCTCTCAGACTAACTCTATACAGCTTAAACAAGACTAACAAATAACATGAACATTTATGTCTCTTTCCACTACAAAACAGATGGAAAAAAAAAGTAACAGCCGCATTGGAAAATAACCTTAAAGTGGGAGATCAGACAGATCTGATGAGGATTCGATTTTTAACAAACCAGTTTTCAGAACTTTTTCATCACAGAAAATCTTAAGAGGTTCCCTTTAACAATATCTTCTGAAATTAAAAGTGGAAATGTGCTGACAGCAATGATGAGGTGACATTTTGTAACCAGAACACAAAAAGAAAAGGTTGAGAACATGAATTTAACATGTAAAATTCAAAGGCAGAGAAAACCTTTACCCTCCTCAATGTTATATGACAAGTTTAATGTTTATAAAAACAGCTTCTGACAATATAGATATCAAGCCAAAAAAAGGCAAATATTTGAACTACAGCTGTTGCATAGATAGGGAAAAACAGGTCACATCACACACTTAGGCCATAGCCTCTTCGCCCTCCTCCTCCTCAAATTCTCCCTCTTCCTCGGCCGTGGTGTCCTGGTACTGCTGGTACTCGGATACCAGGTCGTTCATGTTGCTCTCAGCCTCACATATATATGTTGTTTACCAAAACATATTTAAGTTAGTTTTTTTTAAAATAAATATAGACTCTGCATATGTGTGAGGGTATTCATATCCAATTTTATTCTATGCCTTAAGCATATTTAACTATCACACATACATTGACACTCCGATGGATGCATCAGGAGCAATTTGGGGTTCAGTGTCTTGCCCAAGGACACTTTGGCACGTAGACTGGAGACATCAGGGATCAAACCGCCAACTTTCGTGTTGAAAAACGACCCGCTCTATCTCCTGAGCCACAGCTAGTGCAGTGGGTTGAGAAAGTATTCCCACCACCCTGGCATGAAAAAAAAAAAACAAAATGTGGTGCTATGAAACTCCTAAACAATATTGAGCTTTCAAGTCATTAAGGAAAGCGCTATGCCTGGCGCCAGCCCGATACCTCTCATTACCCCAAGAACACTATCGCCACAGTGAAGCATGGTGGTGGCAGCATCGTGCTGTGGGGATCAGCAGAGACTGGGAAACTGTTCAGAATGGAAGGAAATACAAGGCAGTTCTTGAGGAAAACCTGTTTCAAGTCTTCCAGGGTTTCGGGACTGGGATGGACAATGGCCCTAAGCATACTGGTGAAGTAACATTTGAGTGGTTCAAGGGGAAGTTGATGTGTTGGAATGGCCTTGTCAAAGGCCAGACCTCAATCCAATTGAAAATCTGTGGCATGATTTAAAGATTGCTGTACATCAGCAAAATCCATCCAACTTTAAGGAGCTGGAGCAGTTTTGCTTTAAAGAATAGGCAAAAATCTCAGTGGCTAGATGTGCCAAGCTTGTAGAGACATACACTGACACTTGCAGCTTAAAGGTGACTCTACAAAATACTTTGAGAGGTATGAATACTTATGCATGCACCACTTTTTGGGTTTTTATTTATTACATTTTTTAAAATATATATATTTTTCATTTCACTTCACAAATTTAGGCAATTTGGTATATTTTTTAATTACAGGTTGTGACTTAAAAAAATAGGATAAATGCCAGCGGTGGGGAATGCTTTTGCAAGCCACTGTAGGTTACCAGATCTAGCATCTAAAGGCCAAATATGGTTGAATGCAACTTTTCCTACTCTCTTGCTAAGTGAATACAATAAGAAAAACAGAAGGCTTGCATTAGTCATAAATACTTCTTTATGCTTTTATTTCACTGTGACTTCAACTGCTTTAGGGACTGGCATACCTTCTTTTTAGCCATATCTGACCATTTTTGCCATAATTTGCCAATTATGGCACATGCATACTGTGTCACTTCATGCCAAATTTTTCTTTGTGTTCTTCATAGAAAATGAAGCAGCAGTATATTATAAGAAGTATAATTTTTGTCTCTCTTATGAATTATTTTTCAGAGTTGTAGTTTTTAATCATATTCACTAAAATCAGCAAAGCCCTACAACTTTTTGGAAGATTATTACTTTCCCTGATGGACAAAGTATTAAACAGGCGAACCTTGACTATAATAAAAACCCTTTACATACATCAGGTAAAAGGCTCACTTTATAAAAGTGCATGTACCACAGAACCATTCAAAATGTGGGACAGGGGACAAGGGGTAAAAATGCAGGGCAGTCCCACATCTGGTGACATCTGGTCACCCTAGCCAAAGCTAATAAGACAGTTGACTCAAAGCTGTGCCAGGGACAAGTAAGCTCACAGTGGGCAGCTTTTATTATTAAAATGAAATACCTTACATTATCTAGGATTGTCTTCATTTGTCATTATGTTTGAGCCATTAAAGAAACTAGGGGACTGTGTTAGAATGGCTGTAGTAACTTCATAATTAATGCAATATTTTTGTTCAATGCCTTAAATTAAAGCTGAATATCTGCACTTCAATTGGATATCGATTTGTCTAATTTTGGATTCATTGTGATGGTGTAAAGAGCCAGTATTACGAAAACAGTGTCACTGTCCCAGCACTGACTTATACTGACTGTATATTGTTTTTGGTTTAGAAAACAGCCATTGACTGTCAAGAACTAGTATAACTGAAATATGGGGGTACTTCAGAAACATGTTTCAATCAGTTTCTCTTCATTTATTTTTCAGCATTTTTACTTTTTGCAATTTTTGTTTAATGAACCCTCAATTTTGTTTTTGTTTTTTTGTTTTTTTTAACATTTTGGCCTCGTAAAGGTTTCTAATCTAATAATTTAAAATAGTTTGTTGAAAAGGTGCAGGGAAGACCTGTTTCTTAAATTTTCCTCTCCTCACAGCATTACTGGTTGCAAGTGTTTTTCGGACCGTGGAACGGATGAAAGGTGGACGTTATTGGAGGCCCAGCTGGGCTGTAGCTGCTCTGTTTATCCCAGTTGCCCTGCTGATGCTGAGCTCCAGGGGGGCATCAAGCAGCCGGAAGATGACACAAACAGCTATGGCTCATGCAACAGCCACAGCTGCAGGACCAGGCCCCAGCCTGACAAATGACCTCCATGGTCTCCAGGCAGTAGCAGACTTCCTAGCCAGTGAGCGTGCTCATGTTTGGCTCCTGTCCCTGGTGGGCTCTGTTGCTGTAGGCCTCAGTGGGATTTTCCCCCTGCTTGTCATTCCTATTGAAGCTGGAGCAGCCCTCAAAACAGAAGGTAAGAGAGAGCAATTCGTAACTCTACTATGCTTGTAAATTATTTCCATTACAATATAGGTTTTATGACAGTGATCATAATATTAAGTAAACATTGTGCAAGTGAAGTTGATCATACATCACGTCTGTATAAGTAAAGTTAAACAGTGGACTTTGTTCAGAAGGAGGAATTAATTGTATACAGTATCTGTATCTGCAGCTGTTGTTGATTTCAGTATTAAAATTAACTTTTATCATTTTTAAATGCTCCTGTTAAGCTGGCTGTGTCATAATTTTATTTTGGTGGTCTGTTTGAATTGGTTTAGATCTGTTAATCTTTCAAAAACACATTATTTTTCTCACACTCTAGATAGCACCAGTTTTAGCACCTGTCTCTTTAAGGCAGTGAACAAGAACTGTAGTTACATTGGTTACATGTATAATGGGTCTGGTTTGTGTCACTGTTTCATACGCGTGTTATCTGGCAGTAAAAACAGGAAAATATGTAAACAATGACAGAGTCATTGGGAATTTGTATTTGCAAAAAAGTTTTCATGTGTGAAAAGAAAGAAGTAAACAGATGGGAACCTTAGTCACGCTGAACTTCCTAACACTAATCATACATTTTTATTTATTTTCTTTTCATGGAAACATAGCCTTTAAAGTAAACTCAATTCATTGGCTCTTTCGTTCCTCAGATACCGGGAGTGCATGAAGAGACTTGTTTGCTCTTGCAAGAGTACTGTCAGTTATTTAGAGTTGGCTTAAACAGTTCTAGAGGAAGTAAACGTGGACTTCAAGACAACTTGCTGTATCTGGATTTATTTAAGGCAGCTTCTCTTTCTTTGTTTGAGGGTGTGCCAAACAACCTGTTGTGGGGGCTTGAGGCCACGTTGTTAGTAGCGTCATAATTAAAGTAACAGAAGAAAAGCCTGGAATACCAACAAGGTGTTTCAGCAGCAGTGTTTTTTGTTTGTAGCTGGGAGGGAATAGCTCTTTTTGGCATCTACTTTGTCCTTTGAAAACATTTTTCAATGCAAAAACACAAAACAGGTTTATAATAGACATGATGGGGAAAGTATAATAGTGTCAATTTAATGCTAACATGACTGAAAATGTAAATCAGCCATAGATTGTCATTGTTGAAAGTAGAAGTGTTCTGCATTCAAGTGCCTTTAGTAAACAGTAACATATCTCTGTTTCCTTAATCCAACAAAGTGCATTACAGGAAGTACAAACAGGTCATCTCTTTGGACTAAGATCCTTGATTCCCAAATCATCTCACAACTGTACTGCTAAAGACTCCTGATTTTCAGTGTTTCAGTAACTCCCAGCTCTCATCAAGAGAAAACCTTCAGCATGATCAACAAGTAGTTCTGTTGAATTCCTGTCAGCCTCTCCTAAACACAGCTGCACAGCCCTCCTGATTAACATTTTAGCTTGTGCACAGCTTTAAGTGGGTACTTGAACTTTTTGGAAAACTGTTGCTTCTTGGCAAATGGAACATCTTCAGTGGTGACCTCATGGAAGTTATTGCACTTTTTTCTCCTACATGAAGCATAAAAATATCATGCTGAATTAAATGAATCAGCCTGTCAATCAAAAGGTCACCCAGTTCTACATCAAATAAAATGACTAGAAATATACTATGGGAAAAATGGTTTCAAAAATAGAAAAAGATGTCTGAATAAGTACAGCTCCTGTGTCAGGCTAACTGCTCTGTGAGGCACAGTAATGCTTTAACCTTAATGCAGATATTTAGCAGCTTAGTCTAGCTTGTTAGTGTAATGATATTTGCAAATTGGATCTAAATTATTGCACAACTGAGGCTTATAGCTATATCATTATTTCTGCAGTAAAGTTAAACTCTTGATCTGACGACGAGCTGAACTCAGTTATTTGCACAGACATCTTCACATTCAGTAGGATTTTTTCTTTTGGGCTGGGTACTGGAAAGCTATATTACCCTACCTGTATGTGGTGCACTTACGCTAGATGTTTCAATATAGTGCTCATGTTTCTGCCCTCACGAGTAAAAGACAGCACTTCTTGCAGTGAGCATTGTCAGTGAAGTATAAACACATAATCAATCTTTAATTCTCTCTATGATTGTCATTAAAAGAAGGATCTCTGT
The DNA here is from genome assembly GCA_015106775.1 of Etroplus canarensis. Taxonomy (NCBI): domain Eukaryota; kingdom Metazoa; phylum Chordata; class Actinopteri; order Cichliformes; family Cichlidae; genus Etroplus; species Etroplus canarensis. The sequence goes on from VUQH01057349.1 coordinate 9,900, forward strand.
ATACTTGTTGTATGGTTCCATTGCCACAGCATGTGAGAGAGAGCGTGGGCCTTACACTCACGCTACGAAAGAGACTCCTGGATTGGAAATAGTGACGATCCATTCCATCTTCCCCAGAAGTGAGAGCGGAACTGATTAAATCAAATCTTATTAATTAATCAATAATTCACTTAATTGCCTGTTTAATTTGTTTTTGTCACCATCCCTGGCAGACAATATGCCTGTCTCTGATTTTAACTAGTTAATATGATGCTTGAAGAGAGAGAGAATATTACCATTAGCTTTGGAAACTAGATGTATTACTGTAGGTCATTGTGAGGCCTTTTCAGGTGCCCCACCCAAAAGAGCATGGCAGGCCAGATGTATTTTAGGCTGTGGGCTTTCAAGTACGGTCTTGAACAGTTAGTCATGACCAAGGAAACTCCTCAAGAATATACACGTGGAGCATAAGTAATCATAGTTAATATTAGTAGAGTGAACCAGAAAACCTATGGTGCATTTATAGGAATCAAAATGATTAGGTGATGGGTAGAAAATGGTGAAGCCATATTATCGATTTGTGACTGATTGTAAACCAAAGTGAAATTACTTAGGACTTCTTTGCTAATTACACTGCAAAGTAATTGTTATATTTTTAATGTTTTGTCAGCTGGATGCCAGAAGCTGAAGCAGCTCTTGAGCTTTGCTATTGGTGGTCTCCTGGGTGATGTGTTCCTTCACCTCCTTCCTGAGGCTTGGGAGCTTTCCAGCTCTTCAGGTGGGTCTCCTATCTACCAGTGCCTTCACCACTTTTGTATTTGGACTGACACATTCTTACATCTTTTTCTCAAACATGAAGTGTATTTGCTCTCTCAGTCTTATTTACAATTTCTCTCTGTAGCTAATAAACAAAACCACTACATGACACAGGGCTTGTGGGTAATCATTGGTCTGCTGGCCTTCCTACTGCTGGAGAAAATGTTCCCAGACCAAGAAAGCCTCGAGGATCCCACTTCAGTTTCTGACCTGAATTTTAACTCCTCTGTAAGTATATCTGCTGAAATGCCATGTTTTAGAAGAATGTGCTCATTGCTGCACACACATGTCAATACAAGCCTTCAGATATTTTCATTTTCATTTGGCATGCTTGGTGCAGAAAGCTTTTGTGGTCAGTCAGCATATTTCTGTCAGTGCTGTGTTGATCACTGTGGCATCACAAAGTTTTCATCTGTAGCTTGACATTTAGGGAGATGTGTGCATTGTGTGTTTCTTGAGAGAAAAATATTGATTTATTTTTTTAACTGCTTGACAAATTCAGGGACATTGGGGGCTGTAGCCTATCCCAGCTGGCATTGGGTGAGTGGCAGGGTACACTCTGGACAGGTTGCCAGTCTATCACAGGGCTAATACAGAGAGACAGACAACTATTCATGCTCACATTCATACCTAAGGCCAGTTTAAAATCAACAGTTAATCTATAATGCATGTCTGTTTACTGTGTGAGGAAGGCGGAGGTACCCAGAGTGATCCCTTTCTGTGTGGAGAATAGTGGGTGAGATGTGGATGAGAAAGAAACACAGTCTTTACCTTAGTTAGTTACCTGGGTGAATATCAGCTAAATAGCTAAAACTGTAACAAAAGTACCTTACTTTTTTTAATCTTAGACCTGCGGTTTGACTGTATCTTCTAGTTTAAGTTTTTTTTTTCTGTGTAAAATAGCTCACCTGTGTCTCCTCCACTCTTCACAATGTGCCTCCAATGCATACTGTACACAATGGACTTTTTTCCCACTTGCAAAAGCTTCTGGTGGAAAAAGAAAGGGTGACAGATAAACAGCATCTGTTCAAGCGCACAGTTACATTATGCTCCAGTTTAAAAATCAGTCCAACAGTCAGCAACATCCTCTTTTTGGTTTCAGTTATTTGTTGATAATCATGGATCAGTGTAGCTGCGCCACAATCACACGCATTAATTTCAAGAGCCAAAATCTGAGTAGTGTATGCATACAATTTAGCAGTACTAAGAACTAAACCATTGTGCCACCCAAGAGTACTAAATAAATAGATAATATTTGCGTCTTCATTGTAGGTTGCTCGGTTTGTAATGATATATGTATATGATGAGGTTATTGTTTGTTAATTTTCCAGGGTTGCATTTAAGAAACACTTAGCGACTTGTCATGAAAGCACTGCTCATCTTGGTACTGACTTTGACACAGAGAGGTTGACAGCTGTGTGCGACACAGTGTTGAGTAATGTTGTCAATACACTCAGTCTCTCTACTAGACAAACTATGTAATGAGATAATTTTCAGATTACTGTAAATCTGGTAATAGAAAATTATTGTTTTGGCAAAAATCTGCATATTTACATATGCAGGGGTGCTTTGTGACACAAGGATAGCAACAAGAGTGAAAGGGAAGGTTTATAAGATGGTAGTGAGACCGACTATGATGTATTGTTACGGTGCCAGTGACAATAAGACAGAAAGCAGAGCTGGAGATGGTTGAATTGAAGATGTTGAGATTTTCACTGTGAGAGACCAGAATGGACAGGATTCAAAATGAGTACATCAGAGGGACAGCTCAGGTTGAGAAGTTTGGAGATAAAGTCAGAGAGGGAAGGCAGAGATGGTTTGGACATGTTTAGAGGAGGGATAGTGGATATATTGGGCAAACCATGTTAAAGATGGAGCTGCCACACAAGAGGAAAAGAGGAAGACCACCGAGAAGGTTCATGTATATAGTGAAGGAGGACATGCAGAGGACTGGTGTGAGAGAAGAGGATGCCAAGGATAGGGTGAGATGGAGGCACACGATTCGCTGTGGTGACCCCTAACGGGAGCAGCCAAAAGGAGAAGAAGATGATGCCGATACATTGGGGTGATAGTCTTGGCCATCTGATATCTCTGTTAGGTTCTAATATGTGCTTGAAAGCAGCATCAGTCTTCTAGTCAGTTTGGAAAATGCTACTTGTACCTATACTGAAACTCTTACTGTCCACCTCAGATAAATGAATTTGTTTACACATGAGCAACTTAACCCAAATGAGATGTTGTTTGTGTGCACTGGCTTAAAAATTGCTGTTTATATTTATCATATAATTAATATTGTAACTTTTACCAGAATGAAATATTTGTTCTTATTTGCAATGAATTTAAAATTTATTGCTTAGAATTTACAATATAAATTGTGTAACACAACATATGCCTGAGAAATGCACTGGCTGATAACAGTGTCCTTTGTAAAGGTGGTCTCTTTCATATCTTTCTAATATTATTGAGGGAGAAGACTGGAATCCATGGCTCCACAGCCAGCTTCTTCTTTAGGGTCTATTTGTAGTGCCGGAGTGTAACAGCTGCTTTAGCCATTTTAGTGTCCAAAGAGTACCACTCAGCTTAAAAAAAATGGGCAGCAATAGACAGCGAATGTGAGAGAGAGAGAGAGAGAGAGAGAGAAAGGGGGTGTTTTCTTTGAAATTGTATGTTTAGGCAGATTTTTCTGTAGATACAAGAACTCAAAAAAGCTGAACTTACTATTTTTTATTTTAATTTGGTCAGTTTTTAAGAAGGATCATATGTGTGAAGAGCTACAGTGTCAAATGGAAACAGTGAATACAGGATTTTATTACTTTTTTAAATTTAGAACATTTTCAATTTTCCATTTGGTAAAACTCTGAGTAGAGTTTAGCTCCAGTCTGTTGGAAGAGATTGATAGCTTAGAAAATTCATCATACTTTATTTCTTCCTCACGCTTCAATCATAGACATGGAGCAAACATTTCCTTTAGGCGACTAGCATACAGCAGCCCATTTCCCTCTAGCTTAATTTGACTATCAGGTTTAAATGGCAACATAAGTGGTTTCTGAATGATGGGAAAAGGAAGTTGGCTGTTCTCTCAAAACCTAACCTATAGCCAGAGATGAATGGTTCTCTTTTTTTTATCAATGAAAATGTAAGCATGATGAACAGTTGTGAAATTTAAAGGTATTTGTAAAACAAATAAAAAGTACAAATGAGTTCTTATTACTGAATATGTAGGGAGGTTAAAAAAATAATGAGATGGTTTAACAGCCGTTCTGCTGCCAGTGGGTGAACTGTTTGACACACAGTGGGAGCAACAGTAACATGAATTTATTGCACTGTGGGATTGAAGCATTACCATTTCCTTACCCTTTTCAGCATTATCTCTAATGTAAATTAGTAAAAAAAATACATTAAAATATAAAAGGTACTTCTTGGAAAGACATGTTTATTTTTGCCTTGTTTTTCTTCCTTTTTCTCCACAGACACAACCTAATTCAGTTTTCAGTGGAAAAGCAGTGGTATCACTCAGCAACGGGCACCATGCTGAGTCATGGAAATCCTCCAAGCAACAGAGTCTGCAGGAAAGATCAGAGAAAATCAAGGTAAGCCTGACAACCAAAACATATCCCAGTTAGCAAAAAGACAGAAAATGATGGAGAAAGGGGGCAACACCAAGGGTAAGAATTTGACATCGTTTGTGTATGTAAGAAATGCAGTTTTTGCTTATGTCCTTCAAACTAAGTAATAAATATCAATTTAGCTGGTTCAAGGAAGCAAAAAAGACAATCTCAAAATGCTATATACAGTGGCTTGCGAAAGTATTCACTCCCTTTGGTGTTTTCCCTATTTTTTTCCGTTATAACCGGTAATTTAATTGGATTTTTTATGTGATGGTCCTACACAGAATAGTTCGAATTGTTGCCATGAAATGGGGAAAAAATAAAGAATATCTAATAAATAAAATGTACCTTCGGCTGCTCCCTTGTTCTCCACGAAGGAGTCACCAGAGCAGATTTATCCACATTGGTAATTTGGCAGAGGTTTTACGCCAAATGCCCTTCCTGACACAACCCTCCATGGTGAGAGGGGCTTGTGTCCCCACCTGGGATCGAACCAGGGACCTTTCGCGTGTAAGGCAAATGTACTAACCACTACGCTATCAGGGACACCTAAAAAATGAAAAATGGTGCATTTATATGTATTCACTCCCTTTGCTATGAAGCCCCTAAATAAGATCTGGTGCTACCAGTTACCTTCAGAAGTCACATAATTAGTTTAATAAGGTCCATGTGTGTGCAATCAAAGTGTCACATGATCTAAGTATATATACACCTATTCTAAAAGGCCCCAGAGTCTGCAATACCACTAATCAAGAGGCAACACCAAGCAAGCCACATAATGAAGACCAAGGAGCTCTCCAAACAGGTCAGGGACAAAGTTGAGGATTTCAAGATTTCAAGATTTCAAGAGCTATTTATTTGTCGTTTCAACCACATACAGCTGACGCAGAACATAGTGAAATGAAACAATGTTTCTCCAGGACCTGGTGCAACATATAAACATACAGACATATGACAGGAAGGGTTTTTTTAAGCAGTTTAAAATTTAAAAATAAAACTTTGAAAGAAAAAAATAAAAAGATAAATAATAAAGTGCAACGTGTGCAACATGGTGTAGTTGCAGACAATGCAAGAACAGAACCCTTTTCATCTAAACCAGATGAACATATTGCAAAAAATCAAAATAGTGCAAAACAGTTGACATGAAAGAAACAATGAAAAGACAACGCAACAAGACACTAGCACCGAGAAAAAGAGGTGATGTGCAGTAGCAGTGATTGAGGTAGTGCAGATTGTG
>VUQH01057354.1:6690-28234 GCA_015106775.1 Etroplus canarensis
CAGGAAAAAAAAATTTTTTTTTATTCAAAAAAAAAAAAAAAAAACGAAACACAATAGCCATCTTTTTTAAAAAATGTGGCTTTTTTGATACAATATAGAAGGCTTTTTTCTTTATCACACATTATTGAGAGTCACAATAGTGCACTAATGTTGTCAGAGGTTTTGTTGTTTGGTTTGTTCGCTTTAAATAAATGCATCTTACTAAAACATGCTAATTGCTGGTTAAGATAATGTGTAAAGAGAGAGATTTGTTTTGACAGCTTGTGACACTGAGGGTGTTTACATTTATTACACAGCTAAACAAAGCAAACATTTTTCCATTAGTGTTCCATGCTTTAATGCAGACATGTAAGGAAATGACAGAGGCAGGGATAAATATAAATACCTCCAAGGCTTCCAGGATACCACCTCATATTTGGGAGTATGCAATCAAACAAGATCAAATCAAGCATGTGAACAATAATGTGCTCACTGTTTTTCACTCAGGACACTTACATATGTGTCGCTTTGGAACACACATCAGGCAGCCTGATGCACATTTTGACATCTGAAAATTGGTGAAGATGGAGTTGTTTGTTGTTCATTGAAGGCAGTTTGTTCCTTCAATCTTCACTAGATTGGATATTCTTGTTGTTTCCTGTCACTTCTATGTTAACAAGAAATAACTTGGAGGAAGCAAAGAAAGAAAGAGACTGAATCAGAGGAGCAAACAAAAGATGCCTTTCTTTTACAAAAGTTCATTAAATATTAAATGGCCCAATTATGCAGTAAATTTCAGCACTATTGCTCTGAAGCTTCTTGTATAATCCATGTTTCATGGGAGATGAAAATAAATTATGGTTGAAATCTTTTTCTGATTAATTGACTGGTGATCACCAAAAATCTTTTTTGGAGCACTCTTGATTACCTTCAAATTCATTATCTACGTCACTGTGCTGTGGTTACGCTCCTGTCACACAGGCCCAGAGACCCAAAATCCTTGCTAAAAATCCATAGAAATTGTAGTTACAGTTATCTAAATGGACATCAACTTACGTGTACACATTGGAAATGTACAGTTTTTAACTTAAAGGGGACCAATCCTGCTCATTTCCACCCCCTTTGTTTTAATCTTGGACTTTATTGGAGTACCTTTTTGCGATTTACAGTTTAAAATAATCCATATTTATCTCGTATTAGGCCTTGGTGAAACCCCTCAGTTCATCCATTGTTTGAAACAAGCTAATTTGGCTCATCTCCCTTTGAATGCACCCAACAAACTGGCTGTCCCATCACCATCAGTGGGTTTAATGAGTGTGCAATTACATTTGTCTACATTTTGTTGTAATGTAGTGCTATTTTACTAAATTCACATTGCAGTTATCAGACAATTTAATTGTTGCTTGCATTACATAAGTTCCTCAATTTTCTGCATGATAGGTAAAAAGAAAAAAAAATCCTACATGCTGTTTGTGTGCATTTGCACAACAATGTGTGTATTCCACACACGAAAGGGATTGACAGATTGATAGCTCTTTCTCAATTCTGTGGGTGGTGGTGCATGGCCGCTCTTAGCTGGTGGAGCTATTTGTCTGGTTAATTCAGATAACGAACAAGACCCTGACATGCTTACTAGTTACTCAGTCCCATGCGGTCGGAGTCCAACTTCTCAGAGAGAGAAGTGCCCTTAGATGTCAGAGGCTGCACATGCACCACACTGAGTGGACTGGTGTGTTTTTACCTTTTCCCCGTGAGGCGCGGATAACCTGCCGAACCCCACCAGTGATAGGGATTGGAGATTTTAATTATTTCCCATGAATGAGGAATTTTCAGTAAGTCCCTGCCCTTTGTTCACACCACCCAAATGGAAGATTTAGAGCAGTCCTCAGATCTGCCCCGCTGGGGTTGGTCACAGCCCTGGTGGAGCACCAAGAAGATGATCAATTTTCACTATTCAGAGAAATTAAAAGTTGTAACAAGGTTCATATTAATGTGTGTATTTATCATGTAGATTGTGTATGTTGATTATGCATGTTAAACTAACAGACTAATAAATGCTGTGGTGTGTTGCATGATTCATGTAAAACACTTATCCCTATACAGTTGAACTATAAATAAACTGAAAGTCTTTCACCACAGTTCATGAAGACAATAGGACAAAATTGGCAAAGTGATCTACAGCTGCTGAGGAGCGATGACTGCTTCTAATACACAAACATTGAAGTGCAAGAATCTGACCCTACAGAGAGAGAAGTGTTTTCAGTCCTGAAATAGCAACCCACTTCTGCTAACACAACATCAGGTACTACAAGTACCTGCAAAAGCAACATGCTAACATTTTATTATCATACATGTCCATGCCATAACACTGCCTCCTTCATGCTGGACAAATAATGAGGAGTGCTTTGGATCATGAGCTGTTCTTTTCGTTCTCCACAATTTTCTTTTCCCATCATTCCGGTACAAGTTCATCTTGGTTTCATTGGTCTAAGAAAAGTCTAATCAGACCCTTCTGTTCTTGAGTTTAACCAGTGGTTTTCACCTTGTTTTAGACCCTCTGTATTTACATTCATAAGAGTGTCTCTTGATGCAGACTTTGACGATAATACATCTGCCTCCTTGAAAGTGCCCTTGACTTGGTTAGATGTTGTGAAGGGGTTTTTCTTAAACCAGGAAATAATTCTTTAGTTGCCTTCTGTGGCCTCCCTGTCAGGGTTCAGGATAAGATGTGGACCCAAAGCCAGATGTGGCAAGATGACCAAAGAGTGAGTTTTAATTAAAGGCTGATTTTTTTTTAAAAAGTACATTAAAATTAACAAAGTCCACGGAGTACAAAGGTAAGGCATGAAACATGGAGAGAAGTGAGAGCACAACATGATATGGGAAACACAGAACAGATGACACAATCTAGAACAAGGAAGAGGCAGGGGTGTAAATACACTAATAATAAAGGACAAACAAGAGGGAGAGGAGCACAGGTGGCAACAATCAGGGGCATGAAGCCAAACTGAACATAACGCACATGACACAACTATTTACCAAAATAAAACAGGAAACGAGAAACAGAGACACAACACTTAACTTGACAAAAGACAAGAACACGGCTGGAGACATATAGGCAACTAACATAGGCAGGGCTAAAACTGAGGTTCAAACATAAACAGAGAATACAATAAACAAAAACCTGAACACAAAAAACCCAGGACCGTGACACTCCCAGGCTTTTGGTATTGCTGGGCCTTTGAAAATGCCCTAAAACTGAGCTTTTGAAAATGGTTGACTGCATATAAAAATGGCTGTAATTCCTAAACTGTTAACACTTTTGTTTAACTCCTTGAAAGTCTGAACTTCAATAACATTTTGACAGCTTGATTTAAAATCTACCGTGGCGGTGGTGCAGAGGCAAAATGGAAAAAATTGTGTCATTGTTATAATAGTTATGGATTTAACTGCATATATCAAGGTGGTTCCCAAAGGGGAACCTTTTTTTCTTACCTCAAAATCATATGATGATTAGATCACACAAATTGAAGCTTCCACTCCTCACAAATTTCTATTCAATCTCTTTTTACATGTAACAAATTCTGTCAGTTCTAAGTTAAGCAGTTACATACATAGAAACTTATATTTGTTTATAGGTTGTTTATATTTGTTCCTTAAAAAAGTGTCCAAGACTTTGAGGATGTCTTAAAGGTGCTTAACGTCTTTCCTTCAGCACTGAGACAGCTGGCAAATTGGCAAGAATAAAATCAATTTCTAGAAAGGAAATGTTAGAAAAGACTCTTTACCCTCTGGGTTTGAGGTTTTTTCAACGGTCAAACACCCTTAAAAAAAGTAAAACATCAAGAATATTTTTTGTCATTTGATTTAAGTGACAGCATCTGTAAAGAAAGCTCAGATAAATAAAATATCTAACCAGAACATATTGTGTTTTTGGGTTGGTAAACAGATTCTGGATACTTGCCCTGATTGTTTTTCTTTTTTTCTTTTTTTTCCTAGTTACAAACCACACACACACACACACACACACACACACACACACACACACACACACATGATCACACAGGAACTCACGCAACACTGGAGCTGTAACACCTGCTGAGAGAGTTGAATCTCATTACTTTCAATTACATCACTGAGAACTTCAGTACCTGGCTGTTTAATATGTAGAGTTTCTGTTCCCTCCATGGAGAGGAGACATGCACAAAACACACACACACATGCGCAAACATAAAACGCCCCTGCTGAGAAACATAAACACTATTAGAGTCAATCGAGGGAAAGAGAATGGGGCTGATTTGATTGGTGTTGTTTATATTCCACCTCAGAGAGCTGAACAATTAAAGCTTGCGCAGCTCTAGGCAGATCCCAGTGACGTCAACAGCAGCACAACTGCTTTCACTTTTAGCTTCTGATGAATGTGAGGTTTTCACATCACATAAATATGAAATAAATATTATCACAAAAGTGAATGAAAATGGAAAGGCATTATAATTGGAAGTGGATTTTGGCATTAAGAAGCTATCAGTATTTACAATGGAGATACAGCAACTGAAAGACATTCATGAAGCATGGGGAGTGAAAAGAGGTGGGTGGAGAAGAAATGCCTAGCACATCATGAGAAACCCCCCAGCAGCCTAAACCTATCGCAGCATAACTAAGCCCTGATTATGAGCTTCATCAAAAAAGGAAAGTTTGAAGCCTAACCTTAAACGTAGAGAGGGTGTCTGCCTACTGAATACAAACTGGGAGCTGGTTCCACAGGAGAGGGGCCTGATAGCTGAAGGCTCTGCCTCCCATTCTACTTTTAAAAACTTTAGGAACCACAAGTAGATCTGTACTCTGAGAGAAGTGCTCTATTGGGAAAATATGGTACAATGAGGTCTTTAAGATAGGATGAGACCTGATTGTTTAACACATTGTAAGTGAGTAGTAGGATTTTAAATTCAATTCTTGATTTAACAGGGAAACAATGAAGAGAAGCCAATATAGGGGAAATATTATCTCTCCTTCTAGTCCCTGTCAGTACTCCCGCTGCAGCATTTTGGCTCAACTGAAGGCTTTTTAGGGAGCTTTTAGAACAGCCAGATAACAATGAATTACATTAATCAACCCTGGAAATAATAAATTCATGAACTAGTTTTTCAGCATCACTCTGAGACAGGATGTTTTTGTTTAAATTTTGGAAATGTTGCAGAGGTGAAAAACGGCAGTCCTACATATTTGTTTAATGTGAGCATTAAAGGACATATCCTGGTCAAAAAAAGGACTCCAAGATTCCTCACAGTGTCACTGGAGTCCAAAGGCATGGACATGGTTGATTTTAGAAGAAGTAGATGATATACTTTATTAATCCACTAATGAGGAAATTACAAGATCTCAACACAATCTGTTGAGTTATACACACACTTTACAATTAAGTGATATAGATGTATACACACACAAACAGAGGTGTGAAAGAGCAAAGCAGCACATTTAAGGCGTCAAGGAGCACAGTAAGGATTTGGTGCCTTGCTCGGGGGCACCTAGGGGGATCGGGTGGCTCCAGCCTCCACCGGGGGTCTCTGGCTGCTGGGGTGGATGGGATGGCTCCAGCCAGGCAAGTGTCGAATTAGCACTGGTTCACAGCCATTCATCATCTCACTAATTGAGTGACAGTCCATTTGTATTTGTAGGGGCTGCTGGTTATTGTTGGAAATATATGTCTTTGTGTTTAGAAATTAAAGGATTGTTGATAGATCAATTGCAGAACCATCTATCTGTGCATGTTTTGCATTTTCTGCATTCAAATTCACCCTGCATAGTAAATCTGGCCCTATTCTCAAGATTTTCTGAGGTGTCTGAGTTGCACTCCAATCTCTTTTATTGCGTATTCTGGGGAAAAACAGCCAAGCGATGAAAATGCACAACAACATAAGTTTGAAGGTAAATATGCCTTCTTGTGACAAAGCTTATTGGATTTCAAATTTTTAACAAAATAAAGCATGCAAAACCCAACAGCACAAGCCATGAACTGAACCAGACAAGAAAATGTGCAAAAATTAAATGGATGAAAAAAATAATGTTATTATACAGGAAAGATATTAACATCGTGTGGAAATTATAGTTTTACAGTACCTTTTAAAAATTTAGTTTCATCACATGTCATGATGTCGTTTATTTGCTGGATGTCCCCACAGTTTTCCTATTTTCTTTTTTGGCAGAGCTCACTATATCAGCACCCCTGTCAATGCAGAGGTCTTGTATAAAGGAATGAAAGGATCATTTCCCCTTGAAGCAGGGGAGATGAAGACATTATTGGACACATAATCCATGAAGAAATTGGTATATTTCAGAGAAAAATATCAGTTCAAATCTTCCACACAGCATGACTGTCACTCGGAGTCACCTCATTAGGCTTCACAGATCACTGTATGAAGAGAACTTCTTGGTCACAGCATGAGAGACAAAGCCATATACTTCAGGACTCTTTGACTGAAGAGCATCAACCTTCTCATGGAAAGTGACCACTGTTTCTGGCAAACTATTATTATCATCACCAGTCACTATTTCTCTGGACCACAGTGGCTATTTCACTGGCCATGTCCCCAACCGGTTGGCATTAAAGTTTATTAAAGGGATATTTTTGTCACTGGGCTCCAAATCCGGCACCATCTCTTAAGGGCTGATCACGCTGTTAAGAAACATTGGCCGCAAGACTACCCTCTCCCTTGGCAGCTTCGCTGTGAAGCTGTACAGGGCAGAAGGTAGTTTGTTGTTTTCCACACTGAACATCAAGAGAACATCCCGCGCCATCTCCCTGGCTTAGCTCCTGGATCAGGATCACCGTCTCCTTTAATTTAATCTTTTCACTGTCTCTCCATTAAGATGCCACTCTGGTAATTCACAAGCCAGCTGCTCATGTTTTCTCTGTTAGGGTGAACTGGGACCATGGGCTCTCCCTGGGACTCTAAGCAGATCAACAGCATTTGTTGGTGCATGGCCTTTGGCTTTGTTATTTCCTTTGATTTCTGTTCCAACAAAATTAATTAACAACTATTAATAAGTTGTTCAGGTAATATAATATGTTTGTTAAGTCAGATTTTTTTAATGTACAAGCAAAAGCAGTGTTTAATATAATGTCTTAAATGTATGATATAAAAAAAAAAACATTTAGTTAGCCAAAGTGGTTACATGACGCGCACATTTGATCTGCAGTTGTTTTTTTCTTTTAAAATATACAGTCACTGGCCACTTCATTAGGTATAACCTAATCAGCCAGTTGCACAGCACATAGTTAATACATTTAGGCACATAAACATGCTCAAGACAACCTGCTGAAGTTCAAACTGAGCATTAGAATGGGGAAGAAAGGTGATAAAATGATTTTAAACGTGGGTTGTGGGTGTTGGTTGTGGGTGGTCTGAGTATTTCAGAAACTGATGATCTTTAGATTTTACAGAAGATGGTCCAGAAAAGAGAAAATATCCATTAAGTGGCATTTCTCTGGGTGAAAATGCCTTGTTAATGTCTGATGTCACAGGAGAGTGGTCAGATAGCTTTGAACTGATGGGAAGGCAACAGTAACTCAAATAACCACTCTTTGCAACCTACCTTTACAACCACCCCTGTCAGCGAAGAACAGGAAACTGATGATGCAAATGACACAGGCTCACCAAAAGCAGACACTCAAAAGATTAGAAAAATGTTGCCTGGTTTGTTGAGTCTCAATTTCTGGTAGGGTCAGAATTTGGCATAAGCAACTTGAGAGTATAGCTCAATGGTTCAGTCTGCTGCTGGTGTTGTAATGGTGTGGGCGATATTTTCTTGACACAGTTTCGGTGATTTAACACCCCGTGAGCATCGTTTAGATGCTACAGCCTACCTGAGTATAGTTGCCGACCATGTCCACGCCTGAAGTGGCTACAGTGTACCTGTCTTCTGATGTCTACTTCCAACAGGATAACACACCATGTCACAAAGCTCATATGATCTCAGACTGGTATCTTGAACAAGAGAATGAGTTCATTGTAGGTAAATGGCCTCCACCTTCACCAGATCTCCACCAGACCCTCTTTGGGATGTGGTGGAATGGAAGATTCACGTCATGGATGTGCAGCCAACAAATCTACAGCAGCTGTTTGATGCTATCATGTCAATATGGACCAGCTTATCTGAGGAATGTTTCCAGTACCTTGTTTAATCTATGTCACAAAGAATGAATGCAGTTCTTGAGGCAACAGTGGGTCCAGACTACTACTAGCAAGGTGTGACTAATGAAGTATCAAACAAATCTATATTTAATAACCCTGTCTAGCATGCATTTAGAAGTATTAACTCTAAGGTGTGAATATAGCATTGAAGCTGAACAGCAGGAGGTTTAGTTGCCACACTGTCAGTATGGATAAGCTATTTCATGGGCAGGGTAAGATGTGGTTGTGGGAGAGTCTTGAGGGAAAAATCTCCCTTAATCTGTTCTGCATGTCCAGAAATTATTTATGGTTCCCCCACCTTTGTTTCCACACACCAATTCTCATCCTTCAGTCAGTTCTATTTAAAAATTCTACATTACAGTGATCCGTCTCATTGTCAATTTCGGTCCTCTTGCTTTTATTTCTGTATTCTTTTTTTCCCCAGGTTCCCTCCATTACCCGATCTGTGGGCCGTGACAGGATCTTGGCTCTCCGCCAGCAGACTCAGTTCCTCTGGGATGCCTACTTCTCTTCTGTAGCCAAAATAGTCTCAACAACTCTGGAGGTAGGGTTGCAAAAAAATTGTTTTAATGGGAGTTGCGGATTGTTTTATCAGGAGACTTGCATTTAATCAAACTGCGATATCTTGTTCCATATCGTACACTGCCGCCGGCTATGCATCACCTCCCAAAGAGAAACTTTTGAAAGAAATCTTTCTCCAGTTGTCAGTTATATATATTTTTTAACCAAAGAAGGTTAGCTGAATGTGCCCTCTCTTTTCCAGCGGTTTTCTGCTTCATATTCATACATTTCCACTCAGAAGCCCCTCAGAAAAGCAGTGTTCAAACATTGAGTGTAGGTATATCAAAGTGGGGATATTTGGCTTGCTCAAGGTTTTTTGAGGTCAAGGTTAAATTTGGACTTTTTGCTACTTTTTATAACAAAACTGTGTTTCTAAGCATTCTCTATTGAGAATTCTACAATAAAACCTTCCTCTCAGTAAATGTAGGAAAGCTGATAACACAACATTGATAGATCACATTGTCATGTAGAAATGTGTTAGCAAGTAGTGTTAGTACCTTTTTCAGACATCAAGCAGACACAGAGCAAAGCTGTCTTTTATTCAGGTCTCAGATTTATTTCCCCTTATTTCTGTCTTAATGCTGGTTGTCTGCCCTTTGGGCCACCAAGTTACATAGTTTTTTAGTTTTCACTTCTTTTGGATGTTATGTGGCTTGTGTTTAAAAAGGGTGTTTTAAACCAAACCATTACCTTTTCCTAACCTAAACCAAATAGTGTTGGTACCAAAACCCAAAGAGCTTGTGAAAATGAAAAGATGGGTCTCAAACTCAAAGTGTGGGTGAAAGTCATACGGCTTATGATGCTGCCACCCTTTCTATCTCCATATGTGATGTTTGTTGCTGTCGTTCTAAATGGAGATGAGAGGAACTGCAGTGTAGGGTGATCATTTTCTGTGAGTTTGCCCCTACAAGCAATACATTTGACAGTGTATATAATAATCTGATTCTTCTTCATTTTGGTCAAGGCAACTATAGTGAAAGGAAAATTGATATTTCCATCTGCAGTAATGTATATTTGACTGCATGGCTCTGCTCTGGGACCTCCTTGCCCCCATATATGCACAGAAAGCTTAGAGGCAGGAAAAGCAGTAGGAAGAACCCCAGTAGAGAACAGAGGAATCAATGACCCGCAGATGACAGTGATTAAGTCAGAAATAGCATTAAAAGGAGGAACTGCTGTGCAGATGAGTTGCCAAGTACTTCGCACCTTGCAGCCTGTACTGTAGCTGGCCGAAGTGAGATTTGCCAACTGGATGCATAAAAGGGTGTAAGCTGGGCAATCTGCAGATGTGAAGTGACAGTGACATCAAGTGATGTGTCAGGAATGCAGCTGAGCCTGACTTTGTGGCCTGCATGAACTAATGTTATGTTCCATTGAATTTAAATTACTGATTGATTGAGGCAGCTTATAGTAATTCTATTTTTGTCACGGTGGATGGTGCAGGCCCAACAGCACACTGACAAGGATGCAAAAATTAAGATGGTTTGATTTACAGACCATCTTAACTTTTACCATCAGCAAAGAAACACTGTTCATAGAGGTTGCAGAGAATGTGCAAGCCTTGGAGTTTGCGAAGGTAAGTCCTGGTTTCCAATGAATGGCTAGGGTCCAGTCCCAAGTTCCAGAGAGAGAGAGGGAATGGGTCAGGCAGGGTCTTGTGGGCTTTTCTAGGTGGGAGTCTAAATCAGGCTAAAAGAGCAATGGAGAAACGAGTTAGTACACAGAGCAAACTTGGAGCAGCGAGACTAGAACATAACTTGGCCAGGCTTACTACACAGTGTGCAGTTTAACGTTCCACTGGAGTGTGGAGGAAACTGATTGGCTTAAATATCCAGCTGATGTATAAGGCGGTGGCGAGGGCAGGTGAGTCACCACACTCGACCCTAGACATGCCCACACTGTGGACTAAGCAAGGACAATTAACAGATCTGAACCTGGAGGACGGGGGGCGCGTGACAGCTTTTGTAATGATTAAAGGTGTTGCAACTTAAAACAGGAAATCTGTTTTTTTGTTTTGGCACATTTAAATGTTGTTTTGCTGTTTTTAATGAAAATAAAACCAACATCTGTGGCAGATGTTAGGAAAGAGGTAACTGATGCTAGTAGCTATCTGACAAACTTTGACAAAGTAAAGTAACATTTTGGACTGGAAACCAGCATTTTGATGCCAGAAATCTAAACATAATGGTAGGATAAGAGGTGTTTTGAAGTACCAGGTGTGAAGGGGGTCCCTGCTGTCTGGCAGCCTTCAGGTTTAAGAGGCTGCAATACGTGAGTGGGTGTATATGCGTGCTCCCAAGGCTAAAAACCCACAGGCCAGCTCATTATATGACCTACCCAGCTGAAGTACAGAAGATGGACTTGTCTCATTGGCATGTACTGCAAAAGCTATCCTAGTCTCTCTTTTTTTTTTTAAATCTTTGTTGCTATTAATTCATTTCCTTACAGCCTTGACTCAGACCTCAGGGGCATTTGCTCTCTGTATCATCTGTGAACACAGACACAGAAGATAATAATCCTTTTTATCAGCAGCATCAGCAGCAGTATCATAGTCACATAAACATCAGTATGATTACCATGATCTTGGTTACAGGCCACGTTTTTTTCTAAATTCGTCACCTTCACCATGAATGCAAATATAGTACTATACATGCTATACATACCTTTTTAATCAGAATACTAATTATCACGAACATTACTACTGTTTTTTGTTTTAACAAAAAAGGAAATGCTATTTTATGTATAGTCATGTTTATGTGTGTAATAATACTAGTGCAAAAGTAGAACTGCAATTGTTAAGTATGTGTTCCTGATTTAATGACTGAAATTGCATTGAATGCAAAATTAGTTAAAGTAAGTTTAATGGTACAAACTTAATTTTTCATCAAATACATGCTAAGTATATACTTTATTGGCATAAAATACAAATTTGAGTTTCATAATTAAAAAAGAAAAGTTGCTTATTCAGTCTTATTGATTTTGTATGTTACTGTTGGACTTTATGCAAATCACAATATTGGAAAGAAAGTTAAACAGATCCAGAAATCGTTAATGTTTAATTTTGATACTGTTAGTAAAAAATATAATAAAATAAAAATGATTACAACCTTTGTAATTCTGCAGTTTGGTTGATTGCTTTGATTGCACAAGAAGATAGATATTGAAGATGCATGTTGTTTGTGCAATAAGACTATCAACTATCAAAATTTAAAACAAGCCTAGTCATCCCTGAAAGTTTTCCAGCAGCCACTGAAGACACGTTCAGTACTAAAATATGTTGTATTTTATCAAGTCAGTGTCCGTGGCCTTTGGGATTTTGTGGTTTTTGGTTTAAATTCTTTGTTTCTGGGAGGTTTAGCTTGTTGCCTTTGTAGTGCTCTTTTTGTATTTTAGTTCTAGTTTCATGAAGCTTTGGTAGCAGTTTAGTTTCTTGCTTTGGGTTGTTCTAACCTTCCCTGTGTTCTCATGTGTATGGAGTCCCATCTTCTTTGTAGCTCTTTTCAGATCATCTGTTGTCACTTCCTTAGTATTTCCTACAGTGCCTTGTGAAAGTATTAATACTCCTTGAACTTTTCCACATTTTGTCACGTTACAACCACAAACGTATATGTATTTTACTGGGATTATATGTAATAGATCAAAATAAATTACGGCATAATTGTGACATGTACAGAACCAAAATTCCATTTTCCTGACCCTACCCACACTATTCCTGACCCATAGTGTGTAACTGAAACAGGAAGGACTATGTAAGAAAAAAGAAGGCATAAATGAGTCAAGGTAAGTAACAGTAGTAATAAATTGATAAATAAAGCTGAGGTATACTGTGTAAATATACATACATGCATTCATATGTGAATACACACACGTGTGTATTCTAACAAGTGTGTGTGTGTGTGTGTTTTAGAATGGCCCAGTCCACGTTTAGACATAAATCCAATTAAAATCTGTTGCAAGACTTTAAAATTGCTGTTCACAGATGCTCTCCATGCACTCTGACTGAGCTTGAGTTATTTTGTAAAAAATGGGCAAAAATTTCAGTTTCTAGACTTGCAAAGCTAGTAGAGACATACCCTGAAAGACTTGCAGCTGTACAGTAATTGCAGTGAATAGTGGTTTTAAGAAGTATTGACTCAGGGAGGCTGAAGACATATGCACGCCACACAGTTTAGGTTTTTTGTTTTTAATGTGGAGAAGTTCAGACATTTGCAAGGCACTGTAAGCACCTGAGTCCTGTGGCTGTATTATCAGCTTTAAAATAAAGCTCACCCTTTGTTCAACATTAAGTCTTGGTCTGCATTTAGGGTCCACTTCTGAACCAGTTCTTGACAGCAAACTGACTGAATAATGTCTGTATTTATGTGAAACGTGTGAGGAATCCACTGTGATAGTTAAGGTAAAATGTGTTGGACATATTCAAAAGTAAAACCAGTAATTTGTAAGAGAATTATTGCACTATTTATGCTTTCAAAATGTACATACTGTTACTTTCAGGTATATAAAGTAGAAAGATGAAAAGCTAAACTGAAGGTAAGACATGAAATGAAACTAAAAATCTCTTGAACCCCCTTTTTATGCTTTGTATAGTAAAATGTTTGCAGCTAGCATGGCATCCATCAAGAGCCAGGAATAAGAACCCATCTCTTAGCAGAATGAATTCATAGTTTCCTTCATTTTAGTTTCATAGTACAAACGCTTCTCAAATCGCACCATTTTGCTCTTTAATTCTCAGAACAAACAAAGCCTTTGTGACTCCACCAAATGCCCAGTGCTAGCAGAGTATGAAATTAGACAGGAGACCACCACTGACAGCCGGCCAGATGTGCTAAAAACTCTGAGCCAGCAAGCCACCAGGCTAAACGGGTGAAATGAAGTGTAGTTGATAACTGTAGTGTCCCACACACTGTGAGCCTGACAGCTGGTGTAAGGAGGTGGGTGTATGGTCGTGTGTGTGTGATCACTACATAGCTGTGAAGTCATAAGACAAGAAGACAGATGAAGTATACGTTGTTACTCACTTTGCTCTTACATGAATTTATAATTGTTGTTTTCTTAAATGCTTTGTACTGACTATATTATTCAATAATGTAAACAAAAAAAAAAATAGAATGAACAATGCCTTGATATATTTAAGACAAAACATTAAAACATAGACAGCGTATAATTTCGATTGTGTGCTAAAAACCAAAAGTGCATTTAAGGATTTTCAGTGTCACTGTGTAATTTAAAAATGTCAGCTTGTATCAATAGTCCCATTAGCCAGTGCTGTTGTAGAACCCCCTGCAGGACCACCCAGGGGACACAATCATATGCCTTCTCTCAGTCAACCAAGCACATGTAGATTGAATGTTATAGATCTAACATTAGTATTCACATAGTCATGCCTAATGTTTTGTCTAATGTCAACTTTATAAAATGTAATTATGGTATAAAAACACTTTCATGGTTCCAAGTAAAGCCCCTGTCACACCTTGACGATTTAACCAGCGTATGCTGATGCATCAAAATTTCTCTAAGACCGTCACACATTTAGAAAGTCTCCAAAGATTAGTCAGATGAAAGGGAATTAAATTAGAGAAGACGAAAACAGAAGTACAGTCGTTGCTGTGAGCTGTCCTCATGAGCTTCCTTATGTTCAACATCTGGTGAGCCAGACCACATGCTCATCCCTCTGCCACAGGGTCGGAACTCTCTCGTCATCTTTATTGTACAGACTTCAGGCACTATTTTCATTATATTTTATACTTCTGCTCTACTGCAGTTCACAAAGTAATGCACTGCATGCTACAATTACAAGTTACTGCACAAAATATGAGTTTACAAACCAATTATAAAACGACTTCATAAATGCATTTAACACTCACTAGTACCAAGTACATTTTGCTAATATTACTTTTACTCAAACTGGAGTGCTTTCCAGTGTGGTGTTGTTCTTTTACAGTACATAATATTAGTGTAATTGTTATACGTTCAGTTTTTTTCACTGGTCTTCCAGATAACTTGTCTCACACTCACAACATTCAGCCAACTCTCATGACCTTTGGTAACAAGCCAGATGGACGATATTAGCCAACTCACTAATGGACAGCTCGTGTTGGGATCGAGTTGCTTCTCCTTGCGATGAAATGTCTTGGGTCTGTTCTGTGACGCCATTCCCCTGCTCAAGACCTCTCCAAGCACCAAATGCCTGCTAAAAAGCCCCAAGTTTTTAGTTTCAAATATTAATATTAATCTGTAGCTGGGTGGTTGAGGTAGGGAGGTATCAGTGACACGATAAATGTTTCAGTTTGACTTTAAATTAAATTCCTAACCATCACTCACTGTGGTCCGAGGCATTATAGACCTAATCTAAGTAGACCTAATCCTTCAGGATTTTGTAAACATTTGAAATTGCCAGACTGGGAGGTTTATGGGTTTCAGTGTGCATGACATTATATTGTGTGTGTGTGTGTGTGTGTATACTGTACAGCATTGCATTTCTTCAAGTTTAAACTTGAGCAACAAAATGTTAAATGCTATGTTTCAGAGAAACTAGAAAGAAGAAATGGAAATTATTGATTTCACTGTTTTAATCACATGTTTATCTTTGTTGACCTTCTGTTATATCATAACTTCTCATCACCCCCACCCCCCATATTTTACCCTTCGGTTTGTTCTTTCTGTTCATTTTATTAATTCATTTATTTGTACTTCTATTGCGCGCTGTGATTTACTGTTCATTTTAAATTGATCTTGTTTCCCTGCTCTTTCTATCCTCATTTCCTCCTTCACCCAGATCATCCAGGACCGCGTGGACTCCCTTGTATCCAGAAACCGGTTGTTGTGGAATTCCCTGCCTGGTGGTCTTTACGCACTCCCGCAGTACTCCACTGACGCCACCCAGTTTCCTTTTTACTATGCTCTAATGGGTAAGTACCTGAGCTTTTAATAAGAATTGCTTCAAGGTCACGCAGATGGCATAGCTTTGAGTTTTATGTCTTAATTACAGCACACGTGAAGGACTAGAATGCAGTGTATTTGACAGTAAGTGAACAATCAGTTATTAAATTCAACACATTGTTCTGAGAACCTTTTGTCAAACCATGAACTACAGTGTGGAGGAACCGACTGGATCCACAGGAGCTCCAGCATGCAATTTACAGGATTTAAAGAATCACCTGTGAATGTCTTAAGGTGCTCAGTAAAGTGGGATTTCAGCAGTCTTCTGAATTTATTGCGCGCCACTGTGTGTGACATGAAGCTAGAAAGACTTGGGCAGAACTTTAAGGTTTATGCATATGGACTATATGATAATAATATATGAGTCATGGGCTGTGATGCCCGGCTGTTATTCTTGCACTATTCGCTTCTATAAAACATCCACCTTGGCATGGTCATGATAACAGCTAGAAGAAACATCATGCAAACAAGGATTCTGCTGCTTCAACTAAAGTAGACGTTCTTCTTTATTGGTATCTCATGCTTTTCTTTGAATTTCAGGGAAATAACAGACTTGTCAGTGACAGCCAGGAATAATCAACTGATACTGTCAGTATTGTAAGCTCCACTCCTCCTTGATTTTGATCAATCGGTAACAGAGAAGTATCTGTGTCGACTGGCTTTTTTTGTGCCAAACCTTGAACTATTTTCACCTCAGAGTGCCATGAACATAAGGCAGGAAATGGCTGTAAGCTAAGGACCTTTTTTAGAGGACTTTAAGCACTGTCAGTCTGAGCTTCAATGCTCCAGCTCTTAAAATGGAAACAAACTGCTGTCTGTGGACACAGACAACAAAACAGTGAATGTACAAGCTGCATCTGCTTATGATACAGTTCACATCAGTGGTTATCAACTGCAGCTGTGAAGAAAATCTACAATACTTTTTGTTTTTAAAAATATGCACGACTAGTGCAAGGCTCCTGTTGGGGCAGAGTTCAGAAACTTAAAGCTGCAGGCAAAGAAGCGAGGCTTCTATATGTGCATGTTTATGTGGGTGTGCATGTAGACCAGAGATATTCTCAGTAGTCTGAGGCTGTAACGCAGATCGATGTTTGTCTTTCTCTGAGGAATTGTGGACACAAGGGTTAGAGGGAAGAGAGAAGGGCGGGACTGTGGAAGAGAAGGAAAGATGGAGCAGTTTTTATTTACGCCCCTGCGGTAAATCACTATTTTCACTGCTGCCATCTCCAGTGCTGCTGCTGGGGGAATAACTTGCCGTCGATGTCGTGTGTACGATGGTCTCACCCTGCTACCTTTCCATAACTTTTGACTGCAAAGCAGTTGCATCTTCTGCCTGATAGTTTAAGGCAGAAGTGGCCTCAGGAGCTGTAGGCTATCCTGATTTGATGGCTCAAATTACAGCTTCACTTTAGTTTGTGAAAAGGTGTACAGTCATCTGTGCTAAGGCAGCTCCTTCAAAAGACACAAAGGATAATTAAGACAGTATGCTAAATATCTAACTCTTCATTAAATCAATCAGTTTAGTTTACAATATACAGCACTTATTTATATCTGTTTTGATGCTTATAGCTATTCGGACAGTTTTGAAGTTCACATTATTTGTCAGTGTAGAAGCGTGACTAAGGAAGGGAGAAATTTGATGTATGCTAATTATCTGTCCTTTAAATTATACATAAAATTGATTTGTGCAAATGCTTCATCACGGCCTGTTGGTCCCTGTGTGCAGGACAAAATTTGAGTTGCAAAGCAAGCATATTTTAAAAGCAGAGTGACTCTGGAGGCAGCAATAATCTCATTAGTTGTGTTAAACTATTATCACAAGATTGTCCTTTTTCCAAGTAACCACAGTGAACTGAAAAAACCCTCTTTTTCAGGAGATGTACATCTGAATAGATTCAAGTTGATGAGCCATACCATGAAGATATGGGAGAGTTGCTGAAGCTAGGTTAAGAAGAGTGGTAATAATCAGTGAGCTGCAGTATGGCTTCGTGCTGAGAAAGAATGGTCTAGATGCAATGTTTCCTTTGAGAGTGTTGATGGAGAAGTATAGAGAAGGTCAGAAGGAGTTGCTCTGTGTCTTTGTGGATCTAGAGAAAGCATGATAGCAAAGTATGTTGAGGATGGAGCTACCAGGCAGGAGGAGAAGAGGAAGACCACAGAGTTGATTCATGGATGTAGTGAAGGAGGACATGCAGAGGGCTGGAGAGAGGGAAGAGGATGCAAGGGATAGGGTGAGATGGAGGCAGATGATCCACTGTGGCGACCCCTTATGCAGCCAAAAGAAGAAGAAGAAGAAGATGAAGTACATCTGAATAGATCTAGGGAGAAACGATTGTGTCCCATTTATAGGTGAAATCTAAATGGGTTCATTTATAGAGTAAGGAGGTGATAGGTGCACTAGTAACTTTTTAGTGTTTATTAAGTACAAATATTTAATAACTTTTTACTGAGAGCCTCTGTATACTTTTTGCTGTGTTTGCAAGATCTTTGGCTTCAGAAAATAATTGAAACATTCTTTTGTGTCATAATTAAATAAACTAGAAACAGAATTATTCCTTAAAACAAATCACTGTACATTTAGATTTGTGATACATATTCCTCACAGTTGAGGTTTAATATGATAATGTGAAAATTTTGTCACTGATATTGCCACCTTGAACTGTATTTTAGGTCAAATTTATGTGATAAACTTGAAGATATGCCTGATAAACAGCAGCGAACATTCCTGATAATTTGACTTAGGAGGGAGGAAGTAGCAATGCATAATCCATTTTTACATGTAGAGGTTTGCACTATGAAGCAGGATTTGCACTTATCCAGATAACTTCAGGGTGAACTCTGGGTTTTCAGTACTATGAAGGAAGTTCACCACAGTACATATTCTGTGTTTAACCTCTTGATATTTTCCTCATACTGTACATCTTTATTCTTCCTTTAAAAAATCAGCCCTGTTTCTGCCAGGAGACTGATCCGTGTTTTTGATTGGTCACACGCTGCCATGTGAAAGTGATTGTAGCTGGATTCATAAACCTGGGTTAATTTATTTAGTTGATAAACACCTTAATGTGACTGCTTGTCCTGATTGTCAGTGTTCATATATATGTCCTATACAGTGTGTGTGTGTGTGTGTGTGTGTGTGTGTGTGTGTGTGTGTGTGTCCTACACACACTGTATAGGACACACACACACACACACACACACACACACACACACACTGTATAGGACATATATATGAACACTGACAATCAGGACAAGCAGTCACATGTTCCAATAATCCTGGGTATGTTGAACTTGCTTTGTAGTGCAAGGCTCAGAATACAGATGCATTCAACCTTACTGGCTCTGTCCACAGTGCTGAAACATCTGAAGCCTTCTAACCCATTATCAGCTCCAATATCCTTGTTTATATTAATGTCAGTTCCGCTAAACGTACACAAAGCAATGCATCTCTCTAACATGTTGAGAATTTTTTATTGTCAGTGTTGTTGTTTTTTTGTATTTTTTAATTTGGCCAAAGGAAAATAAAAAATGTACACTGATATGTTCACGTGTTTATTAAGTGTGCTGTTTGTGATAACATCTCACTCTCTTACATTACTGTTTGTGAGTGGGACTCGCACAGCGGTAAATAGCCATTACCTCATCAGCATTAAACGTAAAGTTAGCATTTCAATCACCACTCCCCATGCCCTTACAGTAAGTTGAAGTGTACTTGAACAAGACGCTGAATCAAAAAGTTTTCCAGATTTTTGTGAATCTAGATAAACCCCATCTCGACAAACAAACAAACAAAGAAACCAGCAACACATCCTTTGCAATGTTAATGCTATATTTTACTGCCTTCACTCCTCTTTCACAGCTGTCATAGGGCAAGAAGCAGGATACACCCTGGTCAGGTCACCAGTCATGTAAATAATAAAGTGCATATTATCTTATGAAACTAAAAGTAATTGCTTAAATTTTGTAAAAAAAAAATAAAAAAATATGAAATGTCCCCAAAGCCAAGGTGTCATTGGGTCAAGCAATATATTATCAATAAATATTTCAGTCCTTGGGAAGCTTCTTCATGGCCACAAAAGATCTGATTTCACAATATCTCTACAGTTTCACTATTATTCTGTGTGCCCTACTTATTTATGCATCTACTTTCTAATAAATAGAGCAATGACTGAATGTTTTCAGGGTATCTGCTATTGCCTGCCAACATTCACATGGTAATTAAGAAAAGAAAAGAAAAGAAAAGAAAAGAGGCTGTGTCATTTAAATAAACATGGGACAGCTCTTTCCAAGAAACAGAAGGCTTGAACCTATTTCTGTGACCCCCACAAGGGCAAAGCTCATGCTTCTATAAATACCACTAAGCCCACCTGAGATGGCTGGTCAGGGGGCCCAGTGTCAGAGAGATGGATAGAGCAACACTAAAGAGCACTCTGGCTGCACTTATCCATGAGGAAGTGTTTTCCCCTATTCCCAAATGCACCCAACACTTGCCATGCCATGTGCCTGCAGTTCTGGCCTTCTGTGCCCGTTCTGAGCATTAAGTGTGTCTGTGCGTGTGTTCCCACCCCACCCTCCCATTTATCTATTATAGATTTGTACAGTCCTCATTTTAGCCACTCACATGGGGTATCTAACTTTTTATAATTACTTTCTGAAGGTGCGCAAAAATATAGGAGAAGAATTTCTGCTGCAGATTAAAGCCTTTGGTCTTCTGAAAGTGAATAAAATGACAGTAAATAGATTTCATGTGTACCTGCTGATCACTTGGTTGAGTAAATGAGAGCATTTAATGTGTAAAAGAGAATAAAGATGCACGTCAGCAGCCTGAACTTTTAAACTTCACTTCAGTTTCACTCTTCCTCATGTAAAAAAAAAAACATCAAAATTGTGACAACTTCCTGCTGAAATGGACTTTACTTGAAAGAAAATTACTGACTGCTTGTGAAAAAGACATTTTTGGGCAGGTATTACACAGGTAAAGGTATCAATCAGGCAGTGGGAGTGAAAATACTATTCAAATCTAATGGATGCAACTGAAAAGGCACCTGAGAAACCTGATATTTATTAGCTGTTGTTTCCTGCCATTAAACTCTTATTATACTTTAAAGGTATTTTTATCGTTTGTGATCCTCCTCACTTTGCATGTTTTCACAAAACATTAATTTATCATTTAAATGTGTTTCCCATACATTGCAATAAACAGTAAGTTATTTACAGTGGTAGATGCATTATAAAGTACTGCAGTTGTTTTTAAATTGACTTCCAATTTGTTAGAAAGATGTTGTTACTAGCAGGCACATTATGTGCTCATTTAGTAATCCCAGCATTAACATGCACACTGTAACCTCATCATTGTGCATAAATAGATTGTTAGGGTAATTAAAATATTTACAAAACTCACAGTGACAACAGTCAGCCATATTTTTTGACTTATTCTCTAATCAGATTAAGGAGAAGAAGACAAAAAATCCGCTACACTCTGAGATTGTTTTGTGATATTTTTCAAGTTATTTTCTCCAAATGCAATGAATTAATGCTTGTCAGAAAATTCTTGTGGTGATTATGAATGTAACACTGTTTACAATACCAAAATGAGGTACACACCTCAATCAGATTACACTCAGACTAGTGTGTATTGAATATATCATGCTACATTTGCACTCTTATTATATAATATCATAAATTTATACATAAAATTTTAAATTGTGATTAAAAATAGATTTACCTGTTAAACAAAAGATATGTTTTGAAAATCCTATTGCAGAAGCCAATGTATTATTATACTGATAGATTTCTGTAGCACAGGCTGCCACAGGGGGAATGACTCCCTCAAAATTACAAATGTAATCATTGTACTGTATGGTGGATATCAT